>CAUYQV010171211.1:0-72333 GCA_963574575.1 Galagoides demidoff | reverse complement strand
GATGGCTGCAACCAAAAAATGGCCGGGCGTTGTGGCGGGCGACTGTGGTCCCAGCTACTTGGGAGGCGGAGGCAGGAGACTCTCTTGAGCCCAGGAGTTGGAGGTTGCTATGAGCTGTGATGCCATGGCACTCTACCCAGGCTCCGTCTCAAAAAAAAAAAAAAATTCTTACCACGAAAACTAATTTGTTTGCAGCCAAAGCTTGCTATGAGAAAGCAGGACTGATATTCTTAGAAATCAGAGTTGTTTGGGGTTCTCTGTGAGGGTCTGAGAGATGATACATCAGAAACGCTAGCCTTCTTACCTGCTGACAGGTTTGCTTAACCCCTGGAATTCCTCAAGTTTCAATTGTGCCACTTATTACTGCTTTGACAGGTAAGTGATTAAACTCCTCTAAGCAACAGTTTCCTCATTTATAAGATGGATCTATTATTAAGATGTAAAGTTGAGAGGAGAGTAAAGATGATGTATGCTAAGGATAGTAATATTACTCAGCATATAGTAAGTGTTCAAGAAAACATAGCTATTTGGCCAGGTGCAGTGGCTCATGCCTATAATCCAGCTCTTTGGGAGGCCAACCCTGAGGCCAGGAGTTTAAGACCATCCTGGGCATAGTAAGACCCCATCTCTACCAAAAAAAAAAAAAAAATTAGTTGGGCAGAGTGGTGCATACCTGTAGCCCCACCTACTCAGAAGGCTTAGGCAGGAAGATTGCTTCACAGCTATGATCTTGCCACTGTACTCCAGTCTAGTGACAGAGCAAGACCTGTCTCTAAAAAATAGTCATTCATAACTATTATTAGATAAAGGACCTACTGTGTGCCACCATTGTACAAAAATTTTGCAGAGATAAGAAGTATCTCAGTATCCTGGGTATCTCAGAAATCTTTAGGAAGAGGAAAAGCTTGATCTGGCCTTTAAAGATTTACCCAAATTTAAAAACAGAAGAGGGTGTTCCACACTGAATGGGCAGAAACACAAATCGATAATAGTAATAGCTTGAATTTATCAATCACATACTACGTTCTAGGTGGGGATGTAAGTGCTTCTCATGTGTCAGCTTGTATGACAGCCCTGGAGGTTGGTATCATGATGAACAGTTTTCCAGATAAGGACTCAGAAGCACAAAGAGGTCAAATCATTTGTTCAAGGTCACTTTGGCCCTAAGTGGGGAACCAGGATTCAGGCCCAGGTGTCTAGATCCAGAGCACACATTCTTAACCACCCTGCTGATACAAATCAGTGATCACAACAACAGCAATTACTGAGGCCACGCAGCTATGGGCACAGATACAAAACTCTAGGGAATAAGGATTTAAAAGAAGTAGCCTAAAGTTCACCCATCTGTCTGGGACTCAGACCAAGGTCTGTCAGTGTCCTGCCCCTGAGGTCTTAAATGCTTTGTTCTGTGAGGGTGGCAAGGACCAAGCACAGGACTCTGGGAGGGAAAGGCAATGGGCTAGCTGAGAGAGGGGTGTCAAAAGTTCCAGGCAGCTGGTGGCCTTGGGGCTGTGGCCAGCTGTCTCCTGCTGACCAGCCCTGAGCATCCCCAGGGTGCAAGACCTCAACAACTGTCAGAGGGAACAGGGACTGCTGTATATGAGTGACCTGTGGAGCAGAGCCCTTGACCCCAGGGTGAAAGATTTGCCTGCCAGCTCCCCAGCCTCCTGACCAGCCATCTGTCATGCCATTCTGGATCGTTCCCTTTGGCATGAATGGGGGGACAACTATAAAATAAGCAGTACGAGACACCCCATCTTTCCAAAGCCCAAGCCTGCCAGCTCTGGAGGGTGTATTGACTGAGAAGGCTGGTTTGGGGGATGCTAGCAAGGACCCCCCCTTGCTGGATGGTACCGTAGGAAGCTCTGTGTCTTGGAGTCCCACAGAACTGCATTCCTAACAGCTGCCTGGCATCAGGCAAGTCACACACCCCATCATGTATCTCTTCTGTAAAGTGGGCACAGCCCAATCCACAAAGGAGCTGGAAAGGTTTGATGAGAAAGCTTAGGTTACCCACAAGGTCCAGCAGGGGGTTAAGCCACCAAAGAGAAAATCAAACTCCTAAATCAAGTCCTGGCTCTCCATAGCTGTGTGGCCTGGAGCAGGCTTCCTGGTCATTCTGGGGCTCAGTTTCTACATCTGTTAAATACAGGTTGTAATATCTGTCTGCCAAGGCCATTGTGAGAGATTAAATGCATTACTCTGTGTAACACTGTTAAGAGGGGCAGGTTATCACGGTGGTTGAGAGAGAGCACAGCTGTGTGATGTCAGGCAGGTCACTTCCCCTCTCTGTGCCTCAGCTTCCTCATCAGTACCATGGAGATAGTCACACCCCTATGTCAAAGGCTTGCCCTAAGGATTAGATGAAATATTATAAAAGCCCTTGGAGCTTAGTAAGTGGTGAGGACATGACACGATGGTTCTCAAAGCTACAGAAGTGCTTATCAATCAAGAAGTGGTTGTGACGAGGTCCCTGTTATTAACTTTCTTTTGCTATTACTAATGTGCTTCACCAAAGAGCGGGTAGTGGACAATGTAAGGAAAAGTACCATTTTATAGCAGAAAGACCATCTTGGGGAAAAGAAGAGAGAATGGGTGAGGCATCCCCTGACATTTAGGGACATTTTTGTGTGTGTGTAGCTGCATAGTGAATAAACGCAGCTTCAAAGGCAACACATCAGAGGCCTCCAACAATCCACTGTGCAGACATTACTTACCTGGGCCACCAAGCTGGAGAGGAATTACACACCCAGACCCTGGAGCAAGACTCCTTGGATTTGTGTCCCTCTCTGACACTGACTTCGTGGCCTTGGGCAAGGCAACCACTTCCCCTCTCCAAGCCAGGTTTCCTCATCTGTTCAATGAGGACACCAACACACCCACCTCAGAGGGAAGATTCCCTGACTTAACCCAGGTAGAACAGAGGTTCTCCACCAGGAGCGACTCTGCCCCCAGGGGGACATTTGACAGCAGCTGCAGACATTCTTGGTTGTCACCCCTGCGGGGGGAGTGCGCTATAGGCCTCTGGTGAGTAGAGGCCAAGGAGGCTGGTGAACATCCTCAAGTGTGCAGGACAGCCCCACCCCAACAAAGAATGACCCACTCTGCATGTCAGCGGTGCCCACAGAAACCCTGACAGTAAAAGTAAGTGCTCGTGTTTGTCGAATGACTAAATGAACTTGTTCTCAACCAAGTCTTACCTTCTCTCAGCAGGGAGAGAATACATACACCTCCCAGACTTCTCCTGAGATTTGTGAGAAAAATAACTCAAGTGCTTGCTGGGGGCCTCTTCTGGGGCCCAGGAGCTGTGGTTGGCTGTTGAATGACTATTACAGCAGAGTCTCAGACCTGGCAGAAAAGTTCACCCAGACAAGAGGTGAAGTCTGGAAGTGAAGTTCTCTTTACAGACAGGGGAACCCAGCTTGGGGAGGGTAGGTGGCTTGCCTTGCCCAAGGTCACACAGCTAGGGCTCAGCGTGTTCACCTTCCGGGTCAAACTCTTTTCTCCTTGAAGGATTTCAAGTGTGACAGAATCAACAGCAGAGAGTGGCAGCGGCCTGTGCAGAAGGAAGCTAGGATGGACTTCTCGGCAGTGTTCCCCCGCGCTAATTTCCAAAGCCGTAGAATATTAAGGGAAACTCAATCCATGTGTTGTTGCCGCATCTGCGTGTAATTCATCAAAATGCTGTTCTGTAAAAGAACCTCTCCGTGGCCTGAATCCCCCCTTTTTATTTTTATCTGTTCCTGTGCTTTCTCTTTGTTTCCCATCTTTCCCTCTATCCTCCTTTCCTTCTGCACCAGTGCGGGAAGTTGCCAAAAACAAGCAGGGTGATGCCGAAAGCTCCCGGGGTTAGCCGGGGGCCTCCCCAAACTGGACCCTGAGTGAGCTCCAGGCCCTCCAAAAATCCCTACCTCTCTGCTCTGTCACCTCTGGCTGGCTCCAGAGAGCCCCAGGAATGGCTGAAGAAGGCAAGTATGTGCCTGATTTCTCCTGGAAAAGGGGGGATGTTGTGGTCCGAGCTACCAAGCACAAAAGGTCCTGTGGGAACCCTCCTATGCACACCTCCCCATGTGTGACGGGAGATGCTGGCTGCAGCCTTGAGGACAGGGTTGGGTCCTCAAAGGTCTCTTCCCCTCTGACTTCATGGCACGTTTGTAAGGGCTGCATGAGCTTCAGGCCAAATGCAGCCTCAGTCTCCTCGCCAGGGCAGTGGGAGGAATGAGGGGGCCTGATCAGAGTTTTGGCATGAGGAGTCAGTGAGGAGGATGCGGAGCAGCCTGGAGCCTGTCACTCAAGGCAGGTGCTTGGGACATCAGCCACTGATAACACTGCATCTTCTGGAGACTTCCTAAACCTCAGGACCTTCACCTCCAAGCTGGGGAGAGAAAGCGTGTCTGCTGAGAGCGGGGTTAGAGGAGTCAGCAATAAAGCCCCCAGAGGAACCTGGCATGTAGTTTGTGCTCTGAAAATATTCGATATGTCTGTATGTCACATCTTACCTAATCGTGCCTGTGGTGTACTGAGGTGTCAGGTGAAAAAGGAGAAGAGGACGCTTGGCTCCTGTGACTCAGCAGCAAGGGTGCCAGCCACGTACACTGGAGCTAGCAAGTTCGAATCCAGCCCAGCCCTGCCAAACAACAATGATAACTACAACCAGAAACTAGCCGGGCATTGTGGCGGGCGCCTGTAGTCCCAGCTACTTGGGAGGCTGAGGCAAGGCAATCACTTAAGCCCAAGAGTCTGAGGTTGCTATGAGCTGTGATGCCATGGCTCTCTACCCAGGGCAACATAGTGAGACTCTATCTCAAAAAAAAAAAAAAAAAAGAAAAGAAAAGAAAAGAAAAAAAGAGAAGAGGAGAGTATGAAAGGCAAGGAAGCTACATTTACCATCTCCTGACAACACATCTCATTCTTCAAAAAGAAACCCACGCCTCCTGCAGTTAGCAGTAGAAAGGTCCCTATTTGGGTGGCCTTGGCCTCTCTAGACTTCAGTTTCCTCACCTGGGGATTCCTGTGTCATAGCAGCATCATGGACTAAGCGACATCTTTGATATAAAGTGCTTAGAACAGTGCCTGGCACTTCATAAGTGCTATTTAAGAGTTTGTTACATTGAGACAAAGTGGCTGGGCATTCAGTGACCATCTGACAGATTTTTGGAAAACTCATGTTCTCTGTTTTTAACCAGCTCCAAGACATCTCAGGAAGTAGAGTGAGCTCTCCTCCACCTCAGCGTTTCTGTCCTGTAAAGAGGAATTATTTTGCTTGCCACCCGTGGAGTTCCCAGAGATGCCCTGCAGGGTGTTTCTAAACCTTAGGAGCCTGCAGAAACCCGGGCTGCTGTGAACGCTATTACCATAATCCACATTCTCCTGTGCTCTTTGGAGAGTTGGGAAGCTTGGGTTTGTTTAGACTTTTCATGACTCCGGTCATCCTTAGGGCATTTGATGATCTTGGATGGGATCTGCCTTTCACCTCTGCGGCCTGCTGGGCCCTTCTGGGCGTGTTGCAGGAAGGAAACACATCATTGCTCGTATCTGCCTAGTCAGCTTTTGTAGCAAGCTTTTGATTCCACAGTCGTGCTCAGGTTAGCTTTTCAGGTTAGCTTTTCTCTGGCATTTTACTGCAGAAGGTGGAGGGACTGGGACAATCTGTCCAAGATGTCAGCTGTTGACTGTGGGGCTGGCAAAGCCTCCTGGTGCGGAAGACACCAAGGCATCTCAGTCTGCCTTGCAGTTTGACACTTAGGATCCTGCGTGCCTGGGATGAGGGGACATGCAGAACTCGGGTGGGTCTGGCAAAGACCCTCAGCACTCTTTACGGGTCTTGAGAATAAGGGTTGACCTTCTTCCCAGTTAGAGTGAGACATCTTTCCCCAGTTCTTGCTTGTATCTGAACTTCCTCCTCCCGACCTCACCCACTGGGTCCCTACAGGACCATCAGCCCCTCTGCCAAAACTGGCCATTGCTGTAGGGCTGTTCCCTCCCTACTTCTAGGCTCAAAACCCTAGGAGGTCTTGCCTTTGGAGACAGGGTGCATGGCTTTGTGTTTTATTACTATTTATTGTTCTTGTTATTCTAACATTTAGGGAGCACATTTTAGCTGTGAACTCATTTCTTAAGCATTACTGCGGTCCAAATCTCTCCAGGGTGCAGGGCCAGGGGTTACTTTGATTCTTTTTTTGGCTTTTGCCCTATTTACT
This sequence comes from Galagoides demidoff, assembly GCA_963574575.1. NCBI lineage: Eukaryota > Metazoa > Chordata > Mammalia > Primates > Galagidae > Galagoides > Galagoides demidoff. Next base: position 66,133 of record CAUYQV010171211.1, on the reverse strand, counting down.
TTATTGCAAATATCAGTCTGTTTGGGGCCTCCTTTGTTCTAAGGACTTTTCTGGATATGGCCCTGGATCCACCCTAAGCCCCTAACCACCACTGTTTGAACGTGAGCCTGAGTATGAGTAAGGCCATGTAGGTCAGAGGTCAGCAAATATTTTCTGTAAAGGGCCAGAGAGTAAATATTTTAGGCTTTGTGTGCCAGATGGCCTCCGTTGTAACTACTCAACTCTGCTGTCATCACATGAAAGCAGCCATAGACAACACATGAACAAATAAAACTTTATTTATGAAAGCAGCTAGAATTTAGCCCATAGGCCATGGCTTACTGATCCTCGCCCCACTCCCCAGTGCACACTCTGGGGCATTGTTCTTTTAACAGGAACTTCTCTTTAGTTTTCCCGTAGATCTGAAATGTAAATCCTTCTTACTACACTTTCAGGAATTGGCAAACAAAGCCCCACAGGTCAAATCTGGCCAGTTGCCTGTTTTGTAAATAAAGTTTTATTGGCACACACCCACACCCATTCCCTTCTGTATTCTCTATGGCTGCTTTCCCGCTACCATGACAGGGTTGAGTAGTTGTAACAAAGACTTTTTGGCCCTCAAAACTTGAAGTATCTGGTCCTTTACCGAAAATTTTTGCTACCCTCTGCCCCAGAGACTTGGAGAATTATTGGCTAAAAACCAGCCTTTTTTTCCTAGGCATGAAGAGAATTAAAACTAACCCTTCCTTTCACTGTGGTCCAAATCAGATGTTATTCTCTGGACTCTTAAGTTTATTCCAAAGTTCTAGGCCACTGTTTTTAAACACTTTTTGACCATGAACCTCAATAAGAAACATATTTTATACTATACCCCTATAATGCCATACAAAAAACTGCCTACACATACATCCCCACTGTACAGGTAAAAACCATACGAAACACATATATGACTGAAAGTTTCAAGAAACGATATTTACCCTTACTACATGGGATAACCTCTAATGGTTTCTGTTCACATCAGTCAGCAACCATGTGACCATAATTTTTTTTCTGAGACAGAATCTCACTATGTTGCCCTCAGTAGAGAGCCATCACATCACATCTCACAGCAACCTCAAACTCTTGGGCTTAAGTGATTCTCTTGCCTCAGCCGCCCAAGTAGCTGGCTATTTTTTTTGTTATAGTTGTCATTGTTGTTTAGCTGGCCTGGGCCGGGTTCAAACCCACCACCCTTGGTGAATGTGGCCGGCACTGTAACCACTGTGCTATGGGCGCTGAGCCACGTGACCATAATTTTAAACAAGGTGAAGAAGTGCAGTCCTACTGTGGACCCACAGGGTGAATTTATAATATTTGGTGAACAACATTATAACTTCCATATTAGTGTAGCCCAGGAGTTAGCAGACTTTTTCTGTAAGGGCCAAATAGCAAATATTTCCAGTTTTGCTAGCCACCCAGTCTCTGTGACAACTACTTCCTTCCACTGTTTTAGCATGAAAATATCCATAGACAATAAACAAATGAGCGTATCTGTGTTCCAATATCTTATATATAAAGGCAGGCAGTAGTCTGGGTTTGGCCCAGAGGCTGTGGGTGGCCAGCCTTGATCTACCCTATTTCATTTTTAAAAAACGCTGATCACAACTCCCCAAACTGATCTGATGGGCTCCCTGATGGGTGTGACGCTACGGTTTGAAAAACATGAATGACATGAAGCTACATCATGTGACAGCCTCCTATTTCTTGTCATCACCTTCATCCTCCGTGCCCTGCACAGATTTAGTGCTGAATAAATATTTGAAAGAAGCCATCAAAAATCTTCTCCACCTTTTTTTCCTATGAAGAGCTAACCTGTCCAAGACACACACATTATTGCTTCAGTCTTCAAAGTTTGAACCTGCTTTCAAAGGAATTGTGGATGCTGAACTTAGATACAAGAATTAAACTTGCTTCTCTACAAGTTCTATTTTACACTCAGGTTTGAGACGTTCACTCCATAAATCTAGTGTTGAAGCCTGTACTTGGGGAAGCCCAGTTCATTATCTGGCCGATTGTATGTATTCATATACCTGCATAGTTACTATTTATTGTGCCAAGTGATTTATATAAACTATCTTATTTAATTTTCTTAGAAATTGCAGGGGTAGGTGCTAATGTTATTCCCACTGTGCAGATGAGGGAATAGCAGCACAGGGTAATGTGACCAATGTCACGCAGCTCATGATGGGTAGAGACAGGATTGGAGCAGGTGTCTCTCACCATGAGACCGGCTGCCTCTGGGACATGCCACAACATACCAGGGACCACTCAAACATATGGTCTTTATATGCTGTAGGTGCCTGGGTATGGCGGCTCATACCTGTAATCCTAGCACTCCAGGAGGTTGAGGCAGGTGGATTGCTTGAGCTCAGGAGTTTGAGACCTAAGCAAGAACAAGACCCCCTCTCTACTAAAAATAGAAAAAACTAGTTGGGCATTGAAGTAGGTGCCTATAATCCCAGGCTGAGGCAAGAGGATCACCTGAGCCCAAGAGATTGAGGTTCCTCTGAGCTATGAAGAGGTCACAGCACTCTACTCAGGGTGACAGAGTAAGGCGCTGTCTCCATAAGTAAATAAATAAATAAATGCTATTGGCAATGGAGGCCACATTTAAGGGATCCTCTTGGAAAGGTACCATTTTGTGCTTCCTGAAGTGATACCAAACACGTTCATGACCCAATTCCTTTGACAGGAAAATCTAAACTTACTGGTTAAGATCAGGAAGTGAGTAGGGTATTTTTTAATGCTTTTGCATTTGTCCTGCTGAGTCTGAGAATGAGTTGAGCCAAACCTGCTCTCACAATCAAGACTTGTAGGTACTAATAATAGAAAACACAATTCAGATTGATTTAGCAAGTAATGATAATTTAAGAGCTCAGGAGACTGCAAGTCCAGGGTTCATCCTGCTTCAGGTAGGGCTGGATCAGGGCTGCTGGTGCAGTCAGGACGCTAGTTGCTTTCTGACTCTTGATTTTGTTCTCCACCTTTTGGCTTTATCCTCAGACTGCACGTGGAGCTAGGTGGTGGGGTAGCTCTGCACCACTTTCTTGTAGGCACACAGTAGGTGCTTGGTAAATCTTCATTGAATGAAGAGACTGCTCAGGATTGGTTTACAGCTTGATACTTTGCTTCGGGATTAGGTCGATGACCATTTGAAGGCTTGTGCTTACTTACATATAGCACAGAGGTTAAAGTGTGGCTTTGGTTGCAACACCTGGTTGTACAACTGACCGTGTGACTTTGGGCAAAACATCCCAACCTCATTCCTGTATCTGCAGCTGCCGTGCGGTAGGTACTATCATTACATATGCACATGACACACCAAGACAGGATGACACAAAGAGGCCAAGCTGCTTGTGCAAGGTGAGTTGAGGAGCTGGGTAACCCCCAGGCATTCTGGTTCCAGGAGTTTTTCTCCACTGTATGTGCAAAGTGCTTACCACAGCATAAGCACTCAGTAAGCGCTCCATAGTGAAAGAGCTATTGATGCCCACTTGTTTAAAGATGGTAGCAGGACATGGCAAGAGTTTCTCCCAGGAGGACACCCAGGCTTAATGAAGCATGCAGTTGAGCGATATAAAAAATAATCATTTTTCCAGAATCTAGGAGAATGGAATTCTTGTTTCCCATCTGCCCCTAATCTGCTGTGGGAACTTCCCGCTGTGCCCCCTCTTCAACGGAGACTCAGTTTTCATGACCCTAACAAGAAGTCATGTACCCTCCCAGCTCTGACATCCTAAGTACCCTCCCAACCCTGACATCCTAAGATTCTGAAACTTGATGCTTGTGAACTTGAAGATCTTAGGGCTGGGCTCTGAGTTCCCAAAACTGCACGTGGCCTGGGGTGTGGGAGCTAGGTGAGGGGCCTGAGGGGTCACCCTGCCACATCCACCCCTGCTCCTCCTTTCGGGCCTGCCTTTGACTGAGCAGCTGGGAAACTAACAGTAACTTTTCTGGTCCTCCTAGCAGTGATGTTTCTAGAAGCAATTCTAGGCAGGCAGGCAGGTGCACTTCTGTGATTTGGGAGTTGGAGGTCATACTGGAAGTGCCTGGGGCGTCAGCCTGCCTCTGCCACTGAGCACCGCCTGGAGGAGCTTGGTTTGTTGTACAGCTTTAGGAGGAGCTCCAAGGATGAGTCCCACCAAAGCTGACCCAAGATAAGGATTCAAGTGCAAATAGTTCATTTAAGAGATAACTCCAAGAAACACTTGGAGTGGAATGTTGGAGAAATTAAGCCAGGGAGGCAGGTAGCCAGGAGTGTGTGATCAAGGAGGTTACTCCTTGGCGTCTAGGACTTAACCAGGATAGAAAATGGTTTCTAAGCTTTGCTATGGAGTAATCCCTCTCCTGGGGTGAGGGAGCTAGGGTATGTATACCCCTTGTACCATGACAGCTCTGATGGCTATTCCAGGAAAAGAGTTCCAAAATTGCTTTGAAGGGTAGCCTGGGCGCTGGTGTCCATGCCTAGCTTCCCAAGGGGAGTACCTCAAAGATGGCTGCAGTGGTATTCAGCAATGAGGTATAAGCACTTTTTCTAGGATAAGTTTGCAAATGGCATTGTCTGACCTCTTGCGCCAGAGAGAGCACGCAGGCCAAATGTTACACTGGCTGGCACTTTGAAGTTGGACCGGTTTTCATGGAAATAGTACTTCCATGGAAAGGGATTTGGGCAAAGCAGGGCCTAGGACATCCTTTTCTCATGTGAGGATTCTGGCAAGTATGGTAAGGTCTTGGGGCTGGAGCGTGAGTGGTTTCCTGATGGAGGGATCCATGATGTTCTTGTCATGGAGGGATTGGTTCTACACGCCACTGAAGACGTGGTGGCTGTCTTGTGTCCTCTCATGTAGCTTTGTATTCCCTACCGCTTATCCCAGTGCCTGCACCCTCAGCCTCCCTGGGAATTCCCAAAGTCATTTACTAGCCTTACTGAATCCCCTCCTGCTTACACTGGCTGTAGCTGTAGGGTTCTGCTTTCTGCAACTGAATTCTGGCTGATGGATATCAGTTGAAACCTGTATCCCGGGGCTGTTGGACCATCAGAAGAATACTGATCAGCCAGGATTAAAGTTCCCACGGTGGCCCTTCAGACAGACAGTCTGCGCACTTCTGTGTTAGGAGCCACAGGGCTGCTGGGTGGCACACCTGCTCTCGGGGTCACAGGACTTGGATCCTCGCCCCAGCTTGTCCACTAACAGGCTGTGGGACCTTGCACAGGTCAATTTCCCTCTCTGGACTTCAGTCTCCTGATCCATGGTCCAGGTGGGAGAGCATAGTGAGTGAAAGAGTGGGTTTCAGAGTCAGGTGGGCCTGGTTCAACCTCTCAGAGCCTACGTTTCTTCCTTTGTAAAGCAAGGATAGTAGGGGACCCGGAGAAAAGTTCCGAAGCATTGCAGCCTCTCGGAAGAACTCTCCATTCTGCCAGCTTCCTGACACTGTTAGTCTCTCTCCCTCCCTCCCTCTTTCTTTTCTTGTAGTAAATATTTAGTGTGCACCTTTATGCCAGATGCTATTATGGATGCTGAAAGTCAATAGGCCTCTATCTTTATGAGGCTTAGTTTCTAGGGGACAGAGACAGAGAGGAAGCAGTTAGCCAAAGGCCCATACGTGTGTGCCAGGAGTGAGAAGTGGCGTGGCGAGCAGAGCGGCAGCAGGATAGGGTGGCAGGGGGGTGTCTTTCAGATGGTGGGCAGGGAGGTCTCTCCGACGGAGGCCTGAGACACATCTGCAAGGGGACCGTGCTTGGTGGGAGTGGGCTGGAGGGACTGTAAGGGGGTCAGTGTGAGGGAGGGGACAGTCGAGATCCAGAAGTCAGAGCCAGCTCCTACAGACCCCTCTGTAGGCCATACTGGGTCCTTTGGAGGCTCACTGAGCGAGCTAGAGCTGGCCTCATGCAGCTCCCATTTAGAAGTCAATGTGAGGAAGTCACAGGTGTGTCCATTCCTGTACCACCACGCCTTCATTCATTTATTCATTCATTCATTCAGCAAGGACTTGTTGAGCACCTACTTTGTGCAGCTCTGTGTTCCTTCATAGTACTTGTTTCCCTGAAAATAAGACACTGTCTTATATTTACTTTTTTACAAGAAGACACACTAGGGCTTATTTTCAGGGGATATCTTCTCTCTGTGCCAAAATGCATGGTGTGGCTATGCAGCATATCTGCATAGCCATGCCCATCATTAGGTCTTATTATCGGGTAGGGCTTGTATTTAACAGATGCATAGAAATCCTGCTATGGGTAGGGTTTATTTTCGGGGAAACACGCTAGATAGTTTTCTAGATCCCTTATTGAACAGTACAGGGGAGGGCAGGGACCTACCAAAATGTGGGGAAGGGGACATTTCTCTGGGGTTCCTGTCCAGAGGCTGTGTGCAAAGGAGAAGCAAAGTCTGGTTCCCTCCACAGGCCGCAGCTCTCTTAGAGCCACCATGCAGAGCTCTTCTTCCTAAGGGCAGTGAGCCCAAGGAGTGGGGGTTGAGTCCTATGAGTCCAACCTCATGACAACACCCCTCAGGACAGGTGGCCCCACACACACACTCAACAAGCAAGGGCCTCCCAAGGATGAATTGCCATAAGAGGTTGCATTCCCAGTTACCTTAAGATGCAAAGCTTAGGGCTGTGTCCTGGGTGTCAAAGGTAAAGGAGGATCCCTGTGGGTCTAAATGCACAGAAAATGAGACTCTGTGAGATAGTTCTGTTTCACTCTGATCTCCGCCTCTCCTGGCTCATAGAGTTCAATTTCCACCTGTTGTCCCACTCTGAGACTCTCACTATTTGAAGTCCAGAAAATCTGGGTTTTTTAATATTTTAGTTTTATAATTTCTAATATTAAAACTTGGGGGGGAGGGCAGGGAGATCCTCAAATAGTCCTAACAGCTCAGGTCTTATTATTGGGTAGGGCTTATATTTAACAAATGCATAGAAATCCTGCTAGGGCTTATTTTGGGGGTAGGGCTTATTTTCGGGGAAACACGGTAGAAATGCTGTTTGATGTGTTACATATGTTCATTCATTTACCTGCACGGCAACCCTCCAAGCAGCTGTCCTGTTAACCTCACTATACCCATGGGGATGCCGGAGTCTAGGGCTCAGAAGCTCCCCCGGTTAACCCAACTGGCAGGAGAGAGCCAGAAGTTGTGTCTGCCCAGAGCCCACGCTGTATTAACCCAGGTGTGGTGCTCAGGCCTCAGGAATATGATGCCGTCATAGGAAGTGTTTGTGAAAAACTTGGGGCATGGTTATATTTTCCTGTTCAGTGGAAAGGCAGCACCAACAGAGGAGACTGAGTGGATGCACAAAACATAAATGTATATAGGGACAAGCAGGGATGGGGTAGGGGAAACTTCCCAGAACACTAGCCTGGAGCAGGGCTTGAGAATCTCAACAGCACTGACATTTGGGGCCCAAGGATTCTCTGCTGCCTGCCCCCATGCCTTGTACGATGTTTAGAAGCCTCTCTGGCCTCTTCTCACTAGATGCCAGCAGCGACATTCACCCAGTTATGACAAACTGAAATGTCTCTGGACATGGCCCGGTATTGCCTGGGGAATAAAATCACCCCAGCTGAGAACCAGCAACTTAGATGCTAAGGTCATAGGTGGCATTGTTCCTTTCTTTTCTTTTCTGTGGTTTCCACGTTTCCTTTAATAGGCGAGGATCAAGCAAATAAGTTGGAACAAAGAAGATCTCATGAGGAGTGACCAAGACCTTCCAGTGAATTTCTAATACACGTTAGCCTTACTGGAACTTGCAAGGTGTTGGGTGTACTGTTCTCCTGTCCCTGGTGCCCTTGCATTTGCCACATTCCAACCACACTATTATTCTTTCTGTTCTTCAGACACATCCAGCTCATTCTGACCTCAGGGCCTTTGCACGTGCTGCTGTTTTTGTGCTCTGTCCTTTTTCCTCTTCACATCGCTTGCTCATCCCCTTCAGATGTGTACTCAAATATCACCTCTTCCCAGAGATCCTCCTTGGTCACTCTGTCTTGAGTATGTGTGGCCTTCTCTGGCTGTCTCCCCCACCAGAGTGTCATCTCCAGGAGGGCTAAGACTTCGTTTGATTTACTACTCCATCCCCCAATCCTAAAACAATGCTTGACACATCATAGAAGTTCGATAAATATTTATGAAAACAGGACAAGAGAGAGGGAGGAAGGAAAGGGAGCCATTAAGAAAAATAAAATCAGTAAATTCAGGAGCTTACAGTAAAGGAGCCACCTCCCAACCCACACAGCTGTGTTTCTCCCTAAATTCCAGTTCATTTTGACTTGTGGTTCATGGACAAAAGATTTGTGTAGCAAACAGGCTCCTGGCAGTTCACGCTCTTTGAGGGCACACGTTAATGTGATTTTTATGCCTTCTCTCTCCACAAATGCCACGCTGGTGAGTGGCCCATGTTAAGGCAACAGCAAGGACACACACACACGATCCTTCCTCCAAGCCAAGCGACTGGAGAAACCCTGTGCGTTATTCCTCAAAGACCAGGAAGCCACAAGAGCCATCTCACCTCCTGGTCTCCTTCTGGCCTGAACAGAGCTGTGAGTCACAGCAACCCTGAACCGGATCCCCAGGGAAACAGGTCTGATAACACTCAGTTCTTACTCTGAGGCGTGTACAGTGCCCAGGGGAGGCTGGGTTGGTGGTCTGTGGCTGAAAATTTTTGGCAGAGGACTTCCATTAGGGTTTTTTTGTTTGTTTGCCTTGATTTTGAGGGCGGGGAAGCACTCACAGTACCTGTGGTCACTCTAAGGTCAGTGTGGAGTGTCGGCACATCCCGCAAGCATTTTCTCAGCTTAAGCTGATTTCCTGGCACTTGCTGGGGGAGCAGAGGCAGACAAGATTTTCCTTTTCTTTTCTTTTTCTTCTTTTGCTGCATTATTCCTTTTTTTCTACATGTGTTTACGCAGTCCTTAATTCATTTAACAAACCCCTACTTTGTGTCCCTCACACCCAGCCTTTAGGGATTCTGAAGAGGTATAAAAACCTCTCTCAACAAATGCCATCTCACCAGCAGCCTCCCCCACAGTGGGGTTCAGGTTTATTGGGACTGTTTGGCCTTCATTGCTTTCATTTTTAATGATGGAGGTAATTAACCTGCTCATCATAAAACAGTAAAATGATACCGAAGTGTACAAAGTAAAAAGGGGATCTCGTCTGCCTGTTCAATATGTACCCTCACGGATGTGTTTTAATAAATACACAAATCATCCTGTAAACTTGGGTTGTTTTAACAAAAGGGGGATCAGACTTAACACACTGCAGCTTACTATTTCCACTTTTATATTGGGGCCATCTTTTCGTGTTAGCACATCCAGATCTTATCTGCCTTGCTACCAATAGTCGTCTACCTTGGCTATGTATTATAATCTACGTTTTTCCTGTGCTGATCACCTGGGAGAGAGATTGGCACACATTTTCTGCAAAGGGCCAGGTGGAAAATATTCGCAGCTTTGCAAGTCACACCGTCTCCACTACAGCTATTCAACTCTGCCATTGTAGCGTGAAAGCAGCCACAGACAGTGTGTAAACAGAGGGCATGGCTGTGTGCCAATAAAGCTTTATTTACAAAATCAGGCAGTACACCAGATTTGTCCTTTAGACCACCATTTGCCACCCCCTGACCTTTTTGTCTTCCACATGTCCCTCCATGCCCTTGTGTGCCTCAACATGTGTATTTAGGTTTGGCATTTGGTTTAGGTTTTGTGGGGGCTCAGGTGGCAGGAAGAATCACTGTTTTTTTAAATAATATACTTTACCTGCTTAAAATTTTATTTTTTCCCCTTAATGCTATTCAGAGAACTGCTGCCAGAATGACTGGTATGACCTTTACTTGTTGTTTTCCATGGTTGCATAAAAATCCAGCAAATGAGTAGACTATCTGTGTTGGTTAAGGTAATGCTAGCTGCTGTAACAAGTAAACCCTCTTGTCTCCAGGCTTAACACAATCCTAGTTGATTTCTCGCCTGAAGACCACTAATAGTGTCCCTAGTAGATGGGTGTCCTTCATGTGGTCAATCAGGGGCCCAGGCTCCTTCCATTGTGTGGCTGTTTCTCCCTCTAAAGCCTCAAGGGCAAGTCCAATCATCAGGTAGAGAATGGTGCAATATTAGAGGTCTTTATGGGCATATATCCACACTGTGCACATCCCTTCTGCTCATGGTCCATTGGCCAGAACTCAGCCACTCACTGCACTTAACTGTAAGGGAAGCTTGAAAATGCAGTCTCATCTGTGTTCAGGAAGAAAAACAGCTGGACTTGGGTGAACACATAAGCATCTCTAGAATTCAGTGACTTAATGGAGGTAAAGGAGTTACAACAGGGCCTGGGTTCATAAGAAGCACCCTCTAAATGCCACCCTTGTCATTAGAGGCATGCATTTTCTACTTCTCTATTATGCTGTAATGCTCTTGGGGCCTACTATGGGCTCTTTGCCCCTGTAGAGAGCTGTACTTCTACCTCTTCCTTTGAATTGCTCACTAACTGGCAATGCTATCATTTATTCAAATTAATTAAAATATGGCTATAAATGTCAGTCAATAAGAGGTTTGGTGGACTGAAATAATGGCCCCAAAGATCAGGTCCTTATCACTAGAAACTGTAAATGTGACCTTATATGGCAAAGAGTTTGTAGATGTGATTAAGTTAAAGAAGTTAAGTTGGGGGCTTGGCGCCTGTGGCTCAAGTGGCTAAGGCGCCAGCCACATACACCTAAGGTTGTGGGTTCGAATCCAGCCCAGGCCCACCAAAAACAATGACGGCTGCAACCAAAAAATAGCCAGGTGTTGTGGTGGTCCCAGCTACTTGGGAGGCTGAGGCAGGAGACTTACTTGAGCCCAGGAGTTGGAGGTTGCTGTGAGCTGTGATACCATGGCACTCTACCCAGGGGGGTAGCTTGAGGCTCTGTCTCAAAAAAAAAAAAAAAAAAAAAGAAGTTAAGATGGGGAAATGATCCTTTGTTATCTGGGATGGCCCCAAATGAGATTATAGGGGTTCTTATGAGAGAGAGGCAGAAGGAAATTTTACACAGAAACACAGACACACACACCCAAGAAGGCAGTGTGCAGGCAGAGAAGAGAGAGATTTGAAGATGTTGGCCTTGAAGTTTGGAGTGATGCAGCCACTGGTACTAGAAAAGGCAAGAAATGGATCCTTCCTGAGAGCCTCCAGAGGGAGCTTGGCCCTGCCCACATCTTGATTTTGGCTCAGTGATACAGAGTTCAGACTTTTGGCCTCCAGAGCTACAAGAGGATAAATTTCCATTGTTTTAAGCCACTGGGTTTGAACTGGAGCTCTGGAGCTCTCTTATGAATAAAATACATGAGCACTGCAACTTGAAAGTTGTCGCAAACCACATTCCCTGCTCTTCCCACCAACTTTCTTCCTGATGAATGTGAGTTCTCCCATCCACTCAGGCTCATGCTGGGAATCTTGAAGATTTGCTGATCTCCTCCCAGCCCCTCTCCTCTTGCATCCAGTGGATAGCTGAGGACTGTCACATGGCTTAGAAATAATTCTCAACACACCCTCATATCCTTAGTACAGCATCAGCATGTTTGGCATAAACTAAAACTTCAGCCCACAAAACGGACTGAACCTCCATGCCACCTGCCACGATGCTGTCTGGGGACAGTTTTCCAAAGTTGTTTCTCTGCCCGACCACTAGCCAAAGCTTGCAAATATCCTCATTTAGGCAGGAAGACAAGAGTGCCTGGTTGCAATAAAACTTGGTGATGTTTGATGAATCTGAGCCTATGTTTCTATAATTATGAAAAAACCATGTTTCTCATTGATGACTAATGTGAAGATAGTAGATTCGAGAAGATTCTAGAAGATAGACTGAGTATAGAAATGAGAGAGAACTTTGCCTGACAAATCCTCATTTATTCCTCAGTACCCAACACATAGTAGGAAATAAATACCCAATGAACAAATAAATATGTGAAAAATGACCCAAGTCACAAAGTCGTCTTGAATGGCGTCTGTATCGGTCACTGTGTGTGCAGAACCCTTCCCTTTATCTCAGCATCTCTTCCCCTCAGCACTATGGACATTTGGGGCTGGGCCGTCCTTTCTTGGGGCTGGGGGCTGTCCTGTGCATTGCAGGATCCATTTAGCAGTGTACCTGGCCTTTGCCCTCTAGAACTGTGACCACCAATAAGTTTCCAGATATTGGTAAATGTTCCTGCACAGGGATGTGGGAGTGGGGGAGGTAGACCCTCCCTCTGTTACTGCTTTAACTCATCGTAGTGAGGCCCTGTCCCTCTGCAGAGCTTCCTCCCATCCCTGCCTCCCCCAGTGTCCCCCTCTGCTTCCTCCTGCTTCACTCTTACATCCCCTAACACACACTGCTAGGCACATACACATGCACACACAGCCCTCCCTTCAATTGCTCCCTCTCTGGCATATGGAAGTGTCAGTGAATGACGCTTCTCTCTTACCTTCTCTGCCCCACCCTGTCCATGTACCGTCCCCAGCCGGGCATTCAGGCCTCACCTCTTCTCTCTCTCCAAGCATCTTATCTCATCCTACGGAAGTTGCAGAAACTCCAGACACAGAGGGATCCCACGCAGAGAATGTGGGAACCTGTCAGCTCTGAGTCTTCATGGCCTTCAGAATCTCAAGAAGGGGTCCAGTGCGTGGAAAGGACTACAAGAAAATAACTTTTAAAAGGGCCCTGCTGGCCACACCAGCCAGATTCAGGCGAGGTTGGGCCTCCTGAGCTCAGGGCCAGGGGTGCACAGGACCTGAGTTGCCTTTTGTTGTGCTCTGATTTTCCACCTGCATCACTCTGAGGAATAACATTGACTTTGGCTGTTGGGCACTTGCTATATTTGCTCATTTCACCCCATAACCTGGGAGATGGGTACTATTATTATCCCAATTTGCAGCTGAGGAAATGGAGGCTGAGAAAGACACCTTTCCCAAGGGACACAGCCAAGACAAGGAACAGATGGGATTCCATCCCAGGACTGTCTGATTCTAGGTGGTCATTAACTAAAGTAGCCAAGATTTACTGACTTATTTCCTGAATGCCAGATACTATCTGGAGTACTTTAATTTGTTTAATCTTCCCAACTGCTGTAAGGACAAGAAAGCTTTATGATTCCCACAGACAGGTGAGGGAACCGAGACACAGTGAGGTTATGTGACTCGCCCATGGTCATGCAACAGGCTCCAGTAGACTGGCCCTTAAACCCTATGCTCTAGTACAGGGTCAGACAAACCTTGTCTCATGAGCCAAATCCAGCCCACTGCCTATTTTTGTAAATAAAGTTTTATTAAGACATGGTCATCTTGTTGGTGGATAGGTAGCAACTTTCACACATTAGCAGCAAAATTGAGCAGTTACAACAGAGATCATGTCACCCACAAAGCCTAAAGTTTACTATCTGGCCCTTTACAGAAAACATCTTCCAATCCCTGCCCTAGACCCTTCCCTAAGTACCATCCTGCCATGCAAGCTATGGGACTCCCATACCTGCTGGAGTAGGAGTATATCTTGAAGAGTTTTAAATACCTTCCAGGAAGGTGCTTCGGAGGTACCCCAAGAAAGTTAACTGCTCACTTCCTCAGTGTTTCATGAAGGTTTGGCCTAAGTCTGGGCCAGTCCTACTACCAAAAAGGCAAAAAATAACAAAAGCTAGTGAGGGTGCAGAGAAAGAGGAACTCTTATATACTGTTGGAGGGAAGGTAAATTAGATAGTTACCCTGGAGAACAGTATGGCGGTTCCTCAGGAAAGTCAAAATAGAACTACCATGGGATCCCGCAATCCCATGATTGGGTATTTCTCCAAACAAAAGGAAATTATGATATGGAAGAATATCCACGCCCCTGTTTTTTGCAGCACTGTTTGCAATAGCCAAGATGTGTAATTAACCTAACTGTTGATCAGTGGAGGAATGGATAAAGAAAATGTAGTGTATATAGACCATGGAATATTATTCACATAGGAAAGAAAAACTTCCGTTATTCACGGCAACATGGATGAGCTTGGAGGACTTTATATTAAGTGAAATGAGCCAGGAACAGGAAGAAAAAATCCGCATGATCTAACTCATGTGGAAGCTTAAAAAGTGGGTCTCATAGCCGTAGCGGGCAGAATAGGGGGTCACTCGAGGCTGGGAGGGTAGGGAGGGGAAGCCAGGGGGTAGTTAATAGAGACAAAACTATCCCTAGTTAATACATTCTAGGGTTCTCTAACGCTGTAGGGTGACTGTAATTAACAATTTATTGTGTATTTTCAAATAGCCATTATAGAAGAAATGGCAAAGGTTTGAGGTGATGGATATGCTAATTACCTGGACATGTTTGTTACATATTGTATACACGTACCAAACTATCATGCTGTAGCCCATAAATACATACTATTATTATGGGTCAAAAGTCTATTTTCAGACAGATTGCTCTAGGACATGGGTGCAGGCACCTTCCTCAGTCCTGGGGAAAGGCATGGGGACATAAAGAAATCTAAGACACGTTCCCTTCAGTTTACTTAATCCCTGAGAAAATCTGGTGTCTCTTCCATAGTGGGAGCATAAACTACATATCATCTCTTGCATGAAGCCTCCCTGATTCCTCCAGGCCGAGTGAGGGGTTCCTCTGGGCCCCAGAGAGCCCCACCTGACCTCACTGCATCCTACTATGTGGTGGCAAAGTCTGATTTTCCCTTGACAAGCCCATAGCAGATGCTGTCAGGGCCCTGCCCACATGCCCACTCTTACCACTCAGTGCACAGCTGGAGGGGGGAGGGTTTCCAGCTGTCAACACCTGCGCCTCTTTGCCTAAGGGCCTTCTCTGGCCACCAGAGGACCCACTTGGCCTGCCTGTCAGCCTGCACTGCAAGTCACAAGGGCAGGGGAATGAATGCCTCTGTCCTCCCACTCCCACCCCCAGCCCACCTGGATTCGGCCTGCAGCCAATGTCTGACAGGAGTGGGTATATAGATACCCCAACCCCCTACCACCACCACAGCGCCCCCTGGGATGACTCTGAGCTGTGTATTCTATACTGGTTCCCACTGAGTGCCAGCAGGGCTGAGCACCAGTTGCCCACAGTGGCATCCTGCCCGAGAACATGCCTGGCATCGGTCCCTCCTCTTTTTCTCCTCACTTCCTCTGTCCCTGACAAGCGTGGCTCAAGATCGTCTCCCAAATAAACCACCTGCCCTGAAATCCTCATCTCAGTGTCTGCTTCTAGGGAACCCTCCCCAAGTTGGTGTCCTCTCCCATCCTTTCTGGGGGAAGGATGTGGCCATCTGTCCGTCTCCCAGAGCCCAGCGCAGGAGCTGGTACAGAAGAAGCACTCATATCTATCTGTCATTGAAAGAGAAACTTGCCGGGCAGCTGCCCTTTGCTAGGCACTGGGCTAAGCCCTAGGGATACCAGGTAGACGAAACTGACAAGGTCCCTGCCCCAGGAGGTGAGATTCTAGACCAGTAGTTTTCAACCTTTTTTATCTCTTGGCACACTTGAACCTATAGTTAGACTTCCACAGCACACTTCAATTATGTTGATCAAAGAAAAAAGTAGGGTGGCGCCTGTGGCTCAAGGAGTAGGGCACTGGCCCCATATACCGGAGGTGGTAAGTTCAAACACAGCCGTGGCCAAAAACTACCAAAAAAAAAAAAAAGAATATACTTACTGTGCTTTGAACTTCCTTCGAAAATAATTAATGATCTTTAAAATTTTTCACAGCACACCTAAGATCCTCTCATGGCACACCAGCTGGAAATCCCTGCTCCAGAAGGACAATGACATGAACAAATCCATAAGCTAACTTTAGGTTGTCTTAGTGCTCTCAAAGTAGTAAGTCAGGGCTATGTGCTAGAGCCAGGGGTCCTCCACGCTCACTGGGGACATTTTTATATGTGTTGATGTTTGACTTTGCCCCCCAGAAATGCCTGATTCAGTTGGTCTGAAGTGGGCCCAAGCATCAGTATTTAAAAAAGAGAACTCCTAAGATCCCAAGGTGATTCTAATGAAATATGTAGAGAAGGCCAGAAAAGGAGTCAGGGGGGAAGGTGAGGATGGGCAGGTCAGGGATTGCCTTTGGCTCAGCTGGATGGACAAGGGGGAAGAATGTTCTAGGCAGAGGGAATCACACGCGAAGAGGCCGGTGCTGAGAGGGACTGATGCAGGGGGTCTTGCAGGACCAAGAGGACGGGGTGGGGAGGGATGAGCTGAGACAGACTGCCAGTCCTGGACCTCAGAGCTCTTAAGCCAGCGTGGTTCCGACTGCAGGTCTCCTGCATCAGAGTGTTACACAATCAGTCAGGGACCCAGAGGCAGCATCGGGTGGGGGTGGGAGGAGAATGGGATTAAAAATACCAGAGTGTGTTGAACATGATGAGGTCAGTGTGATTTTTTGAGACTTTTATTTCGAGTTTTATAAAGGTATACACTGCACTGCATTGTAAAACATGTTTCTTTCTGAGACCCAAAGAATTGGAAAACCACTGTTGTTAGTCCCTGTGAGAGTTTGGAATTTAGCCCAAGGGCAGCAGGGGAGCCATTAAAGGGGTTTTAGTGGGGACATGACAAGGTCAGATTTATGCTTAAAAATCTAACTCCAGGAGTGTGGAGGACAGATTGGGGGTGGGGGGACAGTAGAGAAGGAGAGCACCTCAGTAGGTGGAGGGGGACAGTCATTGGAGGTGACACCTGCCATGTGCAGGGCTGCAGGTGACTGCTAAAGATATGGGAGGCGCGGGCTTGTGGGAAGTGGAGGACCTGTGAGGGTAAAAGGTTAAGTTTCAGGTTGAGCCTCCAATCCCTCCCTGAGTTGACCCCCAACTCCTTTTTGCCAGTGAAATAACTTAAGAGACAGAGGGCTGGGTTACAACACCAGACACTCTGCTAAATGCTCTCCAGTATTAACTCATTTACACCTCCCCACAACCACCCCATTGGTAGGTACTGTTATGATCTCCATTTTATAGATAAGGAGACGGAAGCCCAGAAAGAATACGTTATTTGCCCAAGGTCACAGCTATCAGCAAGTTGCATGGCTGGTGCTGTTGGCAGGCAGTGCACTCTAGAGTGACTTCCAAGGGTGGTGGGTCATGCCTGTAACCCCTGGCACTTTGGGAGGCCAAAGCAGGAGGATCACTTGAGGCCAGGAGTTTGAGACCAGCCTGAGCAACATAGTAAGATTCCATCTCTAAAAATATAAAATAGTAGCCGGGCATGGTGATGCACACCTGTAGTCCCAGCTACTGGGAGGCTGAGGCAGGAAGATCACTCAAGCCCAGGATTTCAAAGCTGCAGTGAGCTATGATGAGGCCACGGCGCTGCACCCTGAGTCACAGAGCAAGACTCCCTCTCTGGAAAAAAGCGAAACAAACAATAGACTGCGTGCTGTGAGGATTCAGCAGGCGAGCAGTATACTTAAAGCAGTGATGACGAGATGGGCTTAGGCAGTGCTAGATAAGTGTGAGTTATCTGTGCTATGGCTCCCCTATTTACAATAGGTAAGTAGCAGAGCGGGGTTCAAAGCTATAGTCCCAGAGTACAGCAGGACTGTCAGGGTTCAAATCTGCCTCCACCACTTGCCCCCTGGGTTGCAGGAGTGTTTGTATCAGCGCTGACTCCTGTGATTAGGTCCCTCGCGTCCAGCACTTAGAAGCAAGCCTGGCCTGCAGTGACAGCCCCTCTTCAAGTGTAAGTGAGCCATCCTGTTGCTCTGGGGTCAACCAGGAACACAGGTGCCAAGGCTGAGGTTCAAACCCACCACCAGCTTCTGAGCAGCTAAAGCCCAGCTTACAAGGGGCCACAACACCAAGTTTGATTTCTCGCTGGCTCCTTAAGTCTTTAATTTCTTCTACCCACTTCTGACCTCCAACAAAGGACCCAAATTGGAGCTTCCAGCCCACAGGGTCATCAGAGGCCCTGGCTACCCCAGAGCACAGACCCAGCCGTAGCCTTACAGGGGCACCTGAGGCAGCACTGGAAAGTCACAGCCCCCAAGTGGACACCCCAGCGCCTGAGCCTGGGCCCCCTTGCCTCCTGCTCCCAAGCCTTCTCCCATCATGGAGAATTGTTTTCCTTGGAGTAGGGTGGAGACAGGTGACCCCACCTGGCTGGTTCGGGCCCCGGCTTGTTCAGCCTTTCAGACGCTCTTGCTTCGGTGAGGTTGGCACCATCTCGGCAGCCTTGGCTTTCATCCACCCTGCCGTTCCCTGCAAGGACGAGTGGCCCTTTCTAGAATGTGTTTGTCCAGTCAAGGTTGACAAACTCCCCAAGCCAAAGTCTGTTGACTTTTGTGGGAAGTTCTGGCTACCTGGCTGCCACAGATGTTTCCTCTCCAGCCTTGTCTTCTCTCGTGGGTGTGGAGTCAGCGGAGGGGGCAGGGGAACTGGCTGGGACTAGGCAAGGGAAAGAATTGAAATTCCATGGATGTAGGACCGATGATTCTTCTTTGGGCAACTTTAAAATGCAGTATCTGAACAAACTCTTCTGGACAACCAGGCTATGACCAAGGTACCCTCTTACAGTATTCTGAATTTTGTTCATTCATTCATTCACTCATGCATTCATTCAACAAATATTTATTCAGCACAAATTCTGTGCCAAGCACCGTTCTAGACCCAGGGGCTAGGGTGGGAAGAATCTAATTACATATAATCTTACCCTCATCAGGTGTGCTAAGGTCTCAAGCAACGCTGTCCAATGAAAATGTAATACTCATTACAAATGCAAACCGTGTATATAATTTAATATTTTCCAAGCCACATTAAAAACATTTTTAAAACATTTTATTTAACCTAATATGCCAACAAATATTATCATTTCAATACATAATTGATATTTGTAAGATTACAAATGCATTATTTTACCTTTCTGTGTGCCGAATTTTTGAGAGCTGGGTATGTGTTTGAACGTGTTTCAGTTTGGGCTGGCCCCTTTTCAAGCCATGGCTCCTGGAAACAGTGTGAAGAGACACAGCATTGTAATAACTAAATACTCAGCCATTAATTCCAATGGTAATAAATGCCATAAATGGCAAGTTCAGGGTGCAGTGAAAACTAACCCAGTAGGGGAGGGTGGAGGTGGCGGTTAGTGTATCAAGGAAGGCTTCCTGGAGGCAGAGACTTGAGGGTGGGTGAAGGGATGAGCTTCAAGAACAGTGGGAACAGCTATGGACCCCCAAAGCAGCAAAGAGCTTACTGCCTTTAAGGGACAGACAACAGGTAGAGTGCTGGTGTCACCAGAGGATAGAGGAATGATGGATGTGATGGGAGCCGTGAGCAGGAGCCGGGCCATGAGAGGCACCTGCCACAACTCTGGTGCAGAGCAGCATGCTGCTTGTAATGACAGGTGGCACTGAGAGAGTCGGCTGCTGCCTGCACAGTGATCTCACTCATCTGGATTGGATGTATCAGATGCCCCCAAGACAGCTCCTGCTGGTGGCATAGCCGGCAGCCATTGTCCCTCCTTCCAGGCCAACAGAAACCCCTTCTTGCCTGCCTGGCCATGTGCTGGGCCTAAAGGGATGAAGGATGGTTAGGCTAAGCCTCTTGGCAGTGATTGGTCTGGGCCTGGACAGACCAAGGAGACACAGAGGCATCTGCAGGAGGATGCTGGTTGACACCTTCGTCCCAGATAAAATGAAGGGGCATGAAGGGAAACCCCTTTTCTCCTTCCTTTCTTCCTGATTTGGGTAGAAAGGGTTGGGTTTCTTGGATGTCTATGACATCTTGTGACTGTAGGGGGAGGCCCAGAGATACACAAAGGTGCTCACCAAGGGCCTGGACATTGTTGACCTCCCCGGACTGCCCTTCCCAGACATCTTAACCATCGTAATAATGCAGGTCTGTGTGTTTTATTGTACCGTGCACTGTGGGGAATGAGCCCAAGAATAGCAAGTGGCGGCACACAGTAGGTTCTTTGTAGTGTTCGTTAAATGAATAAATCAGTTAAATCCTTATGATTATCTGTGCACAATCTGCCTTGATTAGACTACGATTATCTATACATTATCTAACTTTTTTCTTTTAGATTTCTTATTTCTCTGTTTCTTCCCTGTCTTTGTTTTTACTGTTCCTTTTGTTTGTTCTTAATTACATTGTTTAGTGGGGTGTTTTTATTACTTTTTTTTTTTTTTTAGCACGGATTTGTTTTTACTACTCTGGAAATTCCAGACCCTGGGAATGCTTCAGCACTGCTTCCAGCATTTGGGGCTAAAGCTGGGCTAACCTAACTCCAGAGCCTCAAGTCTATTTTAGAAATTTCCTTGGCCTGTTTAGCCCCCACCATGCATTCTTTGGGGGGTTGTTTAATTTATCCCATCGGGTTCTGGCTGGATGTCAAACCTGGCCAAGGGGACGTGCTCAGGTCTGTTGAGTTTGGGCTTCCTTTAAGATTTGAAGTTCCCCTTGTGAACAAACACCATTGTAATATAATTTATTATTAAATGTAAGGGGTCAGGGGAATGCTGAGGTCCTAAAGGTTCCAAAATATAACCCTGGGACGAAAAGTGTACTGGACCAGAAAAGTTACCTACACTGTTCCCACCTCCAAGGCTATTTTTATAAAATGTATCCCATGTCCTTCTCTGGGATCCTCTGATCTGGAGCATGAGATTGAAAAACAAATTGACCCAGAGAGTGTTTGTTTGACGTGCTAAATTTGCCGGCACCAACTGCAATTCTTTGTGTAGGGTCAATTCTGAGATTGCTGCAGTTGAACGTGATTGAAGCGGAGTAAAAGCGTTCACCAAAATCCACAGTGCGCACCAACTGGTATTTTTCTCCAGTAGCTGCGATGTTGTTGAAACTTCCTCCGTTTCCATTTCTCTATTGGCCTGTGTTGTAAAAATTAGCGTGTTCTGGCTCGGCACCTGTGGCTCAATCGGCTAAGGCGCCAGCCACGTACACCTAAGGTGGCGGGTTCGAATCCCCAGCCCGGGCCCGCCAAACAACAATAACAGCTGCAACCAAAAAATAGCCAGGCGTTGTGGCAGGCACCTGTGGTCCCAGCTACTTGGGAGGCGGAGGCAGGAGACTCACTTGAGCCCAGGAGTTGGAGGTTGCTGTGAGCTGTGATGCCATGGCACTCTACCCAGGGGGATAGCTTGAGGCTCCGTCTAAAAAAAAAAAAAAAATTAGCGTGTTCTCCGTAAGTGTGTGTGCAAATAGAGGAGAGGTTCTCAACCAGGATTCATTTCGACCCCAGGGAACATTTGGCAAGGTCTGGAGACATTTTTGGTTTTATGACTAGGAGAGAGGACAGTTGCTCCCTGGACACCAGTGTGGAGAGGGGCCGGGGATTCTGCTGAACAGCCTGGAACTCGCGGATCAGCCTGAACAACAAGGAATCCCCCAGCCCCAAAATCTTGGTAGTGCTAAGGTTGAGAAATCCTGAGATAGATAGATGTTCATTACATCATTCATTAAAATAGCAACAACAACAACAAAAAATTAAAATAGCAAAAACACAAACCTGTAAACAGCCTGAATGTCTCAGTTGGGAAATGATTAAATCAAGTTTGATGCATCATTTCACTGGAATATGGTGCAGCTATTAAAAATAACCAGGTGAATTTATGTATACTGATGTGGAAAATTGTCTACAATGTATTTTTAAATGGGAGTAAAAACATACACAACAGAGTTTTTGTTAAAGTAAATTAACATCTGTCTGGGGGACATTCAGGGTTTGTAGACATAATCATCGTGTTGTGGCCATGTTTTCAAAAGTGTTTTTGTTTTTAGAGGTTTGTAACGAACGATTTACCAATGAAATGATATTGTGGGATTTGCTTCAAAGTACGATGAGAAAGATTTACTATTACTAGAGGAGCGTCTCTGAATTTGTAGAGCACCAGCAACCATGAGAAGGAGGCACGGTGGTCTCTCCTGAGCAAGAAGCCGGCCCTTGGTGTTGCTTTGCTACAAATACCATCTGCCAGTGATGATCATTCTTTTCTTCCTTCAGGAGAGTAAGAGGGAGATGTAGTCTAAGTGTTTCCCATTAAAAAACAAAAATGAGAGGGGAAAGTAGATGAGGTGGAAACGAGGCAGGATTGGCCATGGCTTGGTTGTCTTTGGAATTAAGTGATGCATTTAGGGAAGTTAATTGGGTGGATCTGGGTATTTTTGTGTATGTTTGGAATTAACCATAATATAAAGTTGCTACACACACACATAAATTCACTGAAGAAAATCTTGTAGGAGATGATAGATACATAGATAGATAGACATAGATTTGGCTCTGTGTAATAGAGAACTTAAATAGTAGTGGTATACATAACCATGCCGCCCTCTGCCTCATTGTCCAAGACAACTGTCCACCATATTGCATTTTATCAAAGAAGAATGAAGAGAGAGGAAGACAGTTCACCCCATTCTTCTAAGGACACGATCTGCATGTTGTATGTGTCACTTTTGATCCCATTGTACTGACTGTATTTAGTGACATGACCACAACCCAACTGCAAAGGAGGCTGGGAAATGTAGTCTTTATTGTGGGTGGCTGCCCACCCGGCTGAGGATCAGAAGTTCTTTTATTGTAAAAGAAAGGGAGAAGAGAAAGAATACTGGAGGTCACAAAACAATCTCTACCCGAGTGCATCTCAAACTTTGAAGGATGATTAATGCACAGCTGTGGGACTATGGGGGATTTATCTTTTTGTATCACATGTTGCTCGGATCAACAATTTTCCCATGAGCGTGTATTATTTTTCTTCCATGAAAAATAACTAAATATAAAAAATGTCCTTCCTAAATGGTGCTTGCATATTTCTTGTATACAATGCAATGAGGTTGTGGTGCCATTGTCAATATTCATTTCACAGATACTTGTTGGCTGACTGTTTAGGGTCAGTTACAATTGCTGTCGTAGATGCTAAGGATGCAGCAGAGAACATGACAAAGCCCTCCGCCCAGGAGTGAACAAGTAGATACACAGCACATTTTAAGATAGTGGACAGAACTGTAAATACAAATAAATCAGGTCTGCCGGGAGCTGTGGCTCACGCCTGTAATCCTAGCACTCTGGAAAGCTGAGGTGGGTGGATTGCCTGAGCTCAGGAGTTCAAGACCAGCCTGAGCAAGAGCCAGACCCCATCTCTAAAAACTAGCGGGGCATTGTGGTGGGCACCTGTAGTCCCAGCTACTTGGGAGGCTGAGGCAGGAGGATTGCTTGAGCCCAGGAGTTTGAGGTCGCTGTGAGCTATGACGCCATGGCACTCTACCAAGGGTAACAAAGTGAGACTCTGTCTCAAAAAAATAAATAAATAAATAAAAATAAGATCATGGGATAGAAAGTGGGAGGACATTTAGGGGGAAGGAGTGGAGTTTGATAATGTCACCAAGAAAGGCATCTTTGAGGAGGGGACAGTTGAGAAAATACCTGAACGAAGTGCAGGAAGGAGCCAGATGGAAGCGGATTTGTGTGGAAGGAACATCAAGTGCAAAAACTATGAGGTGGGAACCAACTCGCTAGCAAAGAGGGCAATGTCCCCGCAGGAGGGGTGAAAGGTCACAGTGCCCAGGAGGTAAGATTGGAGGGGTGGACAGGGCCTCAGAGTAGGTGTTATATGGGGTCATTTGAGTATTACACTCAGCTTGTTATGATCCAAAAGTGTTTTTTCTAATTATTTTTAATTATTTTCAAAATAATTAGGGAATGTGGAATGTGGAAAAACATTCCACTGGCACAGTGTCACCTAGTGAAATGAGATCTACGCCTTGTTCCAGCCCTGCCTGTCATTAGCTGTGGACCTGCGGAAACTTAATTTCATATGTTGGCCTCTCGGTTTCATCAGTCCAAGGGCGAAGAGAGTTCACTCTGTATCCTGTTCTGTTCTAAGAACCGTAGAAGTAGTGAGTCATTTCTTCTTCACATCCACTCTAGGAGGAGGGCACCATTTTTTATCCCCATTTGCCTAGTGAGAAAATTGAGGCAGAAAAGTCAACCAAGATCCTACACCAGCTGAACCTGAGAGAGCCTGCTTAGTCACCACACTGTCCCAGACCCCTGCTGGCTCTGCCCACCTCATAGTCTGGTGGAGAGAGTGCAACAAAGAAAGATTTGTGAAAGCAATTTGCAAGAATGTAAATGCTAAACAGTCGTATTAATATTATTGCCACATTCTCAACCTCTCTCTCTTCTTTATGAGTGTACTTTTTAAAGTTTCTAAACCCCTCATATAATAATTAATCCAGGCCATGAGCATTAAGTGGATGAAACTATTGGATCAAAAGTTGACAGGGTACTTCATTCAGTAGGATGTTGCCACCTGAACCCACAGGCCCTGACTGTCATCACCAGGAGGAAGACACCTGAACACTGTGGACCTCCTGATGTGACACAGTGGGACGTACTCAGTGCCACTTCCTTATTGTCCTCCCTCCAATCAATCTGAACCTAATCACATTGTAAAGCTGATTTATGGGCAATACAGTGGAAAGAGAAGTATGTTAACAGTGCTACTAAGAACCAGACAAATCTAGAACATGAAATAGCCTACGGGACAGCTAACTAGTTTCTTCAACACGTCAACAGTCTATATAAAAAGGAGGAGTCTATTCTAGATTCAATACAATAGAACTTCGATAGTTGACCACCTCCCTAAGTTGACCTAATTTCCACAGCTGGACATACACCACTTGCCTGTATCAGTACAGTAGGCCCAGTTGCTTATGTTGACCACCTCCACATGTTGGACGATCCCTTGCGTGGTCAACTTACAGAGGTTCTACTGTAACCATGAGAGACACAATAACCGAATCTAACATACGGACTTTGTTTAGACCTTGAATCTTATAAACCACCCTTAAAATGGTGTGCTGGGACAATGTGGAAGGTCGAATATGAACTGTGTTCAAGACAGTACAAGGAATTATTGTGCGTTTTGTTAGGTGAGATCATAGAAATGTCCACATTTTTAAATGAAATATGGTAAAGAGAAGAGGCTTTGAATTTGAATTTGTTTCCAACACTTCAACAAAGAGGAAAAAAAATTGAAGGGCTTAAAAGAGGGCAGAACCTGTGGCTCACTGGCCTCATATACCAAGGGTGGCAGTTTCGAACCCGGCCCCAGCCAAACTGCAACAACAACAAAAAAACTAGCCAGGTTTTGTGGCAGGTGCCTGTAGTCCCAGCTACTCAGGAGGCTAAGGCAAGAGAATCACCTAAGCCCAAGAGCTGGAGGTTGTTGTGAGCTGTGATGCGACAGCACTCTACTGAGGGTGACAAAGTAAAAAAAAAAAAAAGGCTTAAAAGAAACACATTGTATGAAATCTTGAAAAATGTTGAATCTGAGAGATGGGTGCATAGCAATTCATTTCACTATTGGTCTGCCTTGGAAATTTTGAAATTCCAAAGTTAAAAGTTTGAAATTTCACAAACTTTAAAAGTTTGTAATTTTTCCTTACAAAACTTCTAGCCCTCATCATGAAACCATCTTACCAAAGAAGGTGGGGAGGGGGGTGCCCTTATTGCATGGAATTGCGTAAAGTTGAACCACCCTCAAAACAAGAATACAAACATTTAAAAACTCATGAATCACTGCTGGGTTCGTTGAATTTTAGGGTAAGGATGTAATTAGAGGAGATAAGCCATTAAAAAAGATTAATTTGAAGACATCTGCTGTGGTCAGTGGCAGATGGCAGGGAGGGTAGAACATTCAAGGCATGGAGGTCAGCCATTCTAAATCGCTCTCTGCTACTTACAGCTGATTCTAGATGAGTGTCTTGAACTTCTGTTTTCATTTTCTTTATCTATAAAACAAGATCAAAATTCTACCAGCCTCGTAGGGACTCTTCAGAAGATGAGGGGGGCTCAGTTATGAAAACTAGCTCTTAAAACAGTTCCTGGCTTGTGGAGAGCACTTAAGACACGTGAGCTGTTCTAATTTTCACTTTTGTGGTGGTTTGTGCATCCTGAGTATTTGTGCAGAGTGAAGGTATTCCAATATTCTGTTTCTGATATTCAGTTTCTCTTATCCTTTCTCCAACATTTCTCTCCCACCAGTTCCCCTTCCCGCAAATTAAAATGCCCTGGCTCTATAGACTCAGAACAATCTTGAGTTTAAATGGGGTTCACTTGGGTCCAGGTCCCTATGATGGTCTATGGTTGGGGTGAACAAACGGAAGAGGAGCAGTGAAGGTTTCTACCAAGAGCAGAGGCCGTGACTTTGAACTCAAAACAAAATGCCTTGGCAACCAGAGATTTCTGTGCCCCTCCTTCTACTTGCTTGCCTGGCTCTTGGTGGGGTACCAGGACTCCCTAGAGGCCTCCAAGCCACTTGATGTTCTCCAGCCGTCCTTGGCAAGAGTGAGCCTTCCCTTAACACTGAGTCCTTGGTATTTTGCTCTGTGCCTTGTTTGAGTGGTTGCGGGTTGGGGTGTGGGTTGGGTTTGGTTTTTCTTTTTTTTTTAATAGCTCTGCATGAGAAATATTCTATAAAGTTCTACATTTTGCTCCAGGGCTCTGCTGAACCCAACCAGAAATCAAGCAGAACGTGTGTGGTCCTGTCTCAGTCGGTCACCACACATCGGTGCCTTTTTGGAGGTTGCCTCTTGTGGGCCCAGAGAATACTGGAACATGCATTGTAAAATGCAGCCATCTGAACGTGCATCGTGTGTTCAAAAAAAGGAAAAAAAAACACCCAATCTCAAGAAGTCACATCCTATGTAATTTCATTTACGTAACAGTCTCAAGATGATGTTTCAGAGATGGAGAACGGATTCGGATTTGCCAGGGGTTAGGGGCGTTGGGTGAGGGGGACCAGGGTGGGTGTGCCTATGAAAGGGCAGCACAAGGAAAGCCTCTGTGGGGACGAGTCGTTCTCTATTTTGATTGTGCCTGTGGTTACGCGAATCTCCACTCATGATAAATGCTGCAGAGCTACCCTCGCGCCGATGTCAATTTCCTGGTTTGGATAGTGTCCTGTAATTGTCATCCAAGATGTGAGGGATTAGGCAAAGGCAACTCAGGACCTCTCTGTACCATGTTTTGTGACTTCTCATGAATCTCAAAAAGTGTTCTAAAATCCCCTGGACAGCAAAAAGTGGATTAGCCAAATGACAGGCCCGCTTCTCACCCGGGATGAGGGAAGCACAGTAAAAGCCCCATTATCAGCTGTTTTCATTCAGTACCAAGTTCATGTGAATGAGAATTTACCAAGTGTGAGTGAGAGAGCTTACTCGGGGGCTGAACGTCAAGACCCAGGCTTGTTTTCCTTCCTGACATTGGACTCCCTAGAACTTAATCTGCTTGGCTGAAAGACAGGGCTCGGAACAGGCTGCTGAGGAAGCATATTAAAGGACTTGTGTATGTCTGCCTTTTGGATAAAAGCTTGCAGAGCAGGGGGTAGAAATAGCTCAAGGGGTGAAGAAACAGGACAGGACCATCGGGACTATAAATCAGATTAGCTTCTCTGAGGGACAACATGCAAATGGATTTTACAATTTTAAACTGGGGGGAAGGCAGCAATTTTACTTTGGGGTATCACTTCTGGAGAACTACACACGGAGTCCCTTCAGAGAAGGCCTGTCCCTTCAGCTATTGTGGAATTTTAGTTTAAACCCTTGGAGAACCCGGGGACTGGCTAAATGAACTGTGGTGTAGACATATCTGGGAATAGTGTGCAGCAATTAAAAAGGAATAAATCAGATCTCCATGTCATGACGTGGCATGAACGCCAGGATATTTTATCATTAGCATGAGCAAAGTCCTAGAACGAGATGTACGGATCGACAGTGTTTAAAAAAAAAAACACATTTATAAAAATAATACTTTATCTTTTTAGGAATATGCATGAGTGTTTGTGTGGATTTATTTATGAAGGAAAATGGTCTGCAGAGCTGTTCATCATACTGACTGTGGATACATCTGGTGGGAGGTAGTGGCCAAATGCGACTCTAATCTTATCTGAAACTTTTGAATTTATTTACAAATGTTTTGAGATATTGTCTGGGTGATCACAATTTTGCTTTAAGAAAGAAAGGGTAATGCAGTTCCCGTCTAAGCAAGAGGAGGCGTAAGCTGAGGCTGACTGTCCTCTCCATACCCCAGCTCTTTGGGATCACCCAGGGAGGAATGTCAGGCTGGAATGTTGAATCTGTGAGAGCAGGAACTTGTCTGTCTGATTCAACGCTGTATCCCCAGTGCCTAGAACAATCTCTGGCTCTTAGAAGTCCCCTGGGGGTTGGGAAAGACAGATGAAAGAAGGCGGTTCCTGTGGCTCAAAGGAGTAGGACGCGGGCCCCATATACTGGAGGTGGTGGGTTCAAACCTGGCCCTGGCCCAAAAAAAAAAAAACTGCAAGAAAAAAAAGAAGAGATGAAGGAAATAAGTGATTGAGCAGCACCTTACATAAACAGAACCAGTGATTCTAAGTGATTGGCAGCCTGACTCCCCATTTCTATGCCCCCTTCCTCCTTTTAAGGTCAGCAGGGTTGGGGAGGATGGTGGTGAGGACAAGAGGAGGGGTTTGTCCTTGCAAGTATGAGGTTCTAACCCACGGCTGTTGAAGCCAGCTATGGGGACAGCAGCTCCTGAATTTAACTGGCTGCCCCTACAGCTGATTTCTACTCTGACTTTCACACTGAAAACGTAGGCTGTGATAGCTTGTGTCAGACTCGTTATCGGGACACAGAGGCAGTCTGCAGACCCGCAAGGCAAGGTAACTGCCAGCAGCTCCAGGTAGACCTCATCCAAGGCTGGTGGGCCATGGGACAGAGAGCATCTCTTCACAGCCCTTCATGCCAACCTCTCATTGGTCCCATTTGACTCACATGACTGCTGCCCTGGAGCCAATCACTGTAGATGAAGGCTGGGGGTTGCTAACCCCAGGCTCACAGCCTGTCAATAGGGTGAGCCCCACCCAGGCTGCATGGCCTGGGAGAGGGGAAGAGGCAGTGCCCCCAAAGAAAGGACACTATTGCTGGAAGAGCCACCAGACCAGAATGCCAGGAACTCCCTCCTCCCACACGCTCCTTCACAAGGTATAACTTTCTTCTCCAGGTTGTGGCTGTAGACATTTCTGCTTTCTCTTCCTGTTTTTTAGCTGAAAACAGGGCTAGGCAAAGCTCATAGTGTGTTAACTGTGATTAAGGAGGCATCTGTGTCACTTGGACAGGCACTGCTGCCAAGAGAGTCATCCATTCAGGGAGGGTCCTGGGAAGCCAGCCTGGAGCTGAGACCTCTGAAGGGTGAGCAGGAGGGAACAGAGTCCTAAAACAGAGGGAACAGCATGTGCAGAGGCAACACAGAGGGACAGAAAGGCCAGTGTGCTGGAATAAGACATCGTCAAAGAGAAGCTGTGTCAAGGTTGTATTCATTGGTCTTTGCTTCAACCTAAGAAGAAAGTGGTGGGAAGTTGTAAGCAAGGATGCAGTGAGGAGCTCAGGGGCTGTCACCTGCTACGCAGAGAACAGATGAAAGGAGGCAGAGTGGCCTGGGTGAGATGGGCATGGGGCCATGGTGATCTTCCATGGCATAGAGAATGATGGCTTGGACTGGACATGGCCATGGAATGACCTTGACAAGACCTGGTGATGGATCTGGATGTGAGAGTTGAAGGAGGGAGGAGTGAGGACGATCATGGGCTTTTCGTATGAGCCACTGCCTCCCCTAATTGGGGGACACTGGGGCCCAGCCAGCCAGCCTGCCGTTCACAGATGTATTTTGAATCCAAATCAAATGGAAGTGGCCAGAAATGTCCAGGTTTGGTTTGCAGCTGCTGGCCGTGCGGAAGCCTGTGTTTGCTGTCAGCAGGCTTCAATTTCTAAGCCCTTGAAGGATGCTGAGAGCAGTCCTTTCTAAAATCCCCTTGGCCCACTGGCCATCTGTCCTCCGCATCTAGCAGACAGCCCCTATGCTCAGCCAAGGTAGCCAGTGCATGCAGGGGGGTGTGGAAAGGTGAGCAGCCCACCGCCTGGGACCCTCCATCTGCTTTTGATCCTTGTAGCCTTTGAAGCTGCCCCTGCCCCCATCCCCCAGCTGTCATCTCCCGGGGCTCCTCCGCAGCCCACACTCCCCCAGTGCTGAGCAGTCCCTGGGGACTGGGGTGGTGACAAGGGTAACAAATGGCCCAAGCCGCCAGCAGCAGCAGGCCAAGAAGGCCAGAGGGCAGGAGTTCTGAATGCTTCTTCCTTCCCCGGCGGGGGCAGCAGGGTTTCGCAACAGTGCAGCACAGAAAAGAAATTTCTTTTCTTTTTTTTTTTTTTTTTGTAAATGAATTCCATGCCTTTGCCTCCTTTCCCTGCCTTCCTGAAAAGAAAGCTGGGTCTTTCTCTTCCCCCCTAGATTCTGTTAAGCCTGTCAGATTTCTCTCTTCCCTCCCCTCCAAAGAGAATAAGCTGCTCTCCTATTTCAGGTTATCGTGAGGAGGGGGCAGGGTGGGGGCATGTGAAGGAAACTTCCTCCTCCAAACTGCAGAAGAATTCAACCCCACCCCTCAAACCACAATAGGGACCAGTGGTTTTAGAATGACCCTCATGACCGTTTCCAGTGTCTACCTGGAATGAAACTAATTGTGAGTTTCAAGCCTCGGTCTGTGTCAACACAAATAACATTGTTAAGCATACACTTGCTCACGCCTTCTCTGACTTAATTTTCAGGATAACCTGGTAGGGAAAGTGCTATTATTTTCTCCATCCTCACAGAGCTAAGCTTGATAAATAACTTGCCCAAGATCATATAACAGATAAGAGACATAGGTAGGATTTGAACCTCTGTAGCAGATGACAGATCTGATGTTCTGATTGGTTGATTTAGTAGACTTTATAGCTAGAGGGGCTGTGGGTGACTCAGTTCTACCTGCAAGCTGTGGTCAAGGGCACAGACCCTGGACACTTTACTAAGAATGTGCTTCAACTCCATCCAGGTTAATACAAAGGATGTAAAGTCTGCATCTTTTATGGCTGAATAGTATTCCGTGGTATACATATACCACAGTTTGTTAATCCATTCCTGGGTTGGTGGGCATTTCGGAAAACTCAGTTCAATTTAAGTTGGGAAGAAGGGGAATGAGGGAGAGGGGAAGAGGAAGGGGGATTGGTGTGCTCTCCCTTAATGGGCACAATGTAAGGGTATCTGGCACCTCTCTTGGTTGGGGGACACAACTACAGGAGGGACTCTACCTAACAAATGCAAACATTGTAACCTAGTGGTTTGTACCCTCACATTAACCTGAAATTTAAAAAAAAAGAGAGCACAGACCCTAGAGCAAGACCACCTGGTTACGAATCCTGGCTCCATCCAGAACCAGCCAGGTCACTCTCTGAACCTCAGTCTCCTCATCTCTACCTAGTCCATAGGATGAAATGAGCCAATGCATGTAAAGAGCTTTTGATCCCAGAGTATATGCTCAGTAAGTGTGAGCCATTTGTATTTCTATTATCTGTAGAATGATCACTGCACTTAGGACCAGGTTAAGACTTTGAGAGGCCTAAGACACCAAAGAGATCAGCTTCCCTTTCTCCTTGTCCCCTGTAATTCAATCATACAACAATATGACTCATAAAACACGAAACTCCCTGTGTGCAGAGATTTTTTTTTAAATAATTTTGTTTATTGATATACTTTCAGGGTGCACATGATATTTAAGAATTTGATGCATTCGTATAGTACGTAAAGATCGAATCAGAGTAAGTTTAAATATTTATCTTTTCTGTATGGTAGGAATCATTTGAATTATTCTCTTCTAGCTATTTTGAATGTACAGTACATTAACAATAGTCACCTTAGCAATCTATTGAACACTAGATAGTATTCGATATGATTTCCTCTATCTAACTGTATATGGATACCCTTTAATCAACCACTCTTCATGCCACCCTCCCTCCTACCTATCCCAGCCTCTGGTAACCACCAATTTACTCTCCATCTGCATGAGAGCTCCGTTTTTTAGTTTCTGTAGGAGAGTGAGAAAATGCATATTTGTCTTTCTGTGCTTGGCTTATTTCACCTAATGACCTCCAATTCCATCCATGTTGCTGCAAATAATAGGGTTTCATTCTTTTTATGGCTGAATAATATTCCATTGTGTTTATGTGCCATATTTTCTTTATCTATTCATCCGTTGATAGGGCATGTCGAAATTTGAAAAGCTTCTTTTGAGATCCTCAGGATAGAACAGGTAGGTTCAGCCAACAGGAACGATTCACTTTTTTTTTTTTTTTTTTTTTTTGCGCCTCTGATTTACTTAGACCTAAGTCTGTGTTCAGTTTACCTGTTGAGAAATACAGGATAATTATATCTTCCAGGGCAGTTGAGAGAATTAAAGAAGGGAAGGTAAAAGTGATCAAGAAAATCACCTGGCATGTACTAGATGCTTGGAAATGAGAGCGATGATTCGAATTTTGGTAGAGACCAGGTCTTGCTGTGTTTACCGTGGCTGGCCTCAAACTCCTGGCCTCAAGTGATCCTCCCACCCTGGCCTCCCAAAGTGCTGGGATTACAGGTGCGAGCACCACACGTGGTTTGCTTTTACTTCAAGGGAGCCCCCTTTCAGGGGGTCTCGGCTAAAAGCCTGGGCTGTTCACAGTCTCTTCATCCTTGATGGGCCATGACTCTGATTTTTTGCTCCCCAGTATTGGGGGATTGCCAAAAACTCCGCTTAGCTTCTTCCTTAGCTGACCCTTTTTGCTTGGTGTCTCTGCTTCTTACTCCACCCAGCTTAGGTATCAGCAAGTGCCTCAAAATGAATAACAATATCAGGCTCGTGTCTCTATGATTCTTATATCTCTAGGATCTTTGTTCCTTAGTAACTCAGCCTTCTAGTTGTCTCCCAACCCAACGAGACCAGAAAATGCCAAGCTGCTGCTTTTTTGCTCTTTGCTTATAAACTGGCGGATGTCTTGAGGGGAACATTGGTAGAGATCAAACTTAGCTCAGTCTATTTTTCATTTCTGGGATCTCGGTCCCTTGTGCCCTGCTTAGTTGCCTTCCGATGCCTTAAAACAATCTTTTATAGCTTTTATTTTTGATCATGAGAGTGAGATTGAACTAAAAATACGAGCTATCCCATTTTAGTTGGGAGGTGAGTTCAGTTGGCCAGGGTGATACGTGTTAGGAAAAAGTGGCTTATTTTCAATTTCTTCAATAGTGGGAACAAATGGAAGCTTAAACCATACAAAAAGGCTGACGCCTGATGACTTAATGACTTAAAGGGGAGAGGTAAAATTCTAAGTGAGTAGTTTAACATGTAGACAAATTTTAAAATCCCAGAAATAGAGAAAGAATTTTTGCACCTAAAAAAAGAAATCACTAGGCAAATGCATAAGGAGGGAAGGATTTTTTACTCTACAAAAGGCACCAGAAATAAAGAAAATGGTCCGGTGGAAGATTAAGAAAGGAAATTTATGGTATTTAAAACCAACAATGAACTCATGCCCCGACTCTACAAGGGACTCCAGCAAATCAGGGAGGAAAGAAAAATGGTAGAAAAATGGTCAGAGGTAAAAGATATAGTTTTTGACCTACAGTTACATGAAGTATACTCAAACTCACTAGTAATCCTAAAAAGACAGATTAAAACAGCTACAAAATGTTGCTTTCCACCCATCAGTTTGACAAAAATTAGAAAGTTGGGCAATGCCAAGTGTTAGTAGGATATTATGAAACTAGAATCCTTCTGTGTTTCTGATATGAGTATGAATAACACAGGCATCGTGAAGAACAGTCTCCTAGCACTTGGTCAAGTTCTGTTTACATATACCCATGACAGAGAAATCCTCCTCCTTGACATAAATACACTTTAGGGATATGTGAGTACATGTATATAGAAATATACACACACACACTTTTTTTTTTATTTTTTATTTTTTGAGACAGAATCTCATTCTGTTACCCGGGCTAGAGCACTGTGGCCTCATCCCACCTCACCGCAATCTCAAACCCCTGGGCTCAAACAATCCTCCCACCTCAGCCTCCCGAGTACCTAAAACCACAGGCACCAGCCACGATGCCCCCTAATTTTTCTATTTTTAGTCCAGAATGGGTCTTGCTCTTGCTCAGGCTGGTCTCAAACTCCTGAGCTCAAGTGACCCTCCCACCTTGGCCTCCCAGAGGGCTAAGATTACAGACCTGAGCCACCACACCCAACTTAGAAACATATATATATATATATATTTAAAGAATGAATGAAGATGTTCACTGCAGCCTTCTTTGTAGGGTGAGAGATACAGATTACCTAGATGATCATCACTGGGTGGGGCATAAATATAATAGAGCAGGTGCACGGTATGGAATTATAGCTACACGTTAGATATCCATACAGTGAGATGTATATAGCTATAGATAAACATTTTAAAATCATAGGGCAGACTGATAACGAAAAGCCTAATAAACAATGAGATCTTGTGCACAACACCGTTCAGTAAATAAAAACACATGTCACACATTAAACAACACATCATCACTTCTAAGAAAACATATTTACATATTTAATACATTAGAGTCATTGTCTAGGGTA
The DNA here is from genome assembly GCA_963574575.1 of Galagoides demidoff. NCBI lineage: Eukaryota > Metazoa > Chordata > Mammalia > Primates > Galagidae > Galagoides > Galagoides demidoff. Next base: position 31,687 of record CAUYQV010171211.1, on the reverse strand, counting down.
TGGTGGAAAAAATGAAGAATAAATGGAAAATTTTAAAAATCTTGTTGGAAGCCAGGCATGGTGGCTAATACTCATAAATCCTAGCACTCTGGGAGGCCGAGGAAAAAGGATTGCTTGAGTTTAGGAGTTCAAAACCAACCAGAGCAAGAGCGAGACCCTATCTCTACTTAAAAAAAAAGTGAAAAATAGGGTGCCACCTGTGTCTCAAGGAATAGGGAACCACCCCATATATCAGGGGTGGAGGGTTCAAACTCAGCCCTAACCAAAAAACTGCAAAAAAAATAAAAATAAAAATACTAGCCAGGCATCATGGTGGACGCCTGTAGTCCCAGCTACTTGGGAGGCTGAGGCAAAAAGATCACTTGAACCCAAGAGATTGAGGTTACTGTGAGCTATGATGATATAAAATAAAATCTCGTTAGAAGAAACCAATCACTCAAATAAAGATTCCTTCCCTGTCTGTTCCTCTCTCCCTCTTTCCCTTCTTTCCTCCTCTCATCCAGCAGATGCTCTTTGGATGAAAATGAACAAGATTCTGTGTCAGTTGCTGTGGGGGGATATTAAGGTGATTTCCACCCTGGTTGACTTAGCCTTCAAGGATTTTAGGCAAGACTAGAGGGTAAGGTGAACACACCAAAAGCTTTAGTAGCGATACTCTGAGAGTTAAAACGCACAAGCACATCTCTACTCTGTTTAAAATCATCAAATGCTATTTAGATACACTGAGAGCTCCTAAGGATGACAGCAACCCTTGGTAAAATAAATAAGCTAGGTGACAGAGGCCAGAAGTGTCACACTGCTGTCCCTTTCCTCAGCGGGCTTTTCTGACAATACAAACGCAATGGGTCTGGATTGCAGATGCCCAGAGGGACCAGGAGAAAATACAAATTCAGGCGAGTAGAAAGTGGTGGGGGCCCGGCAATCTGAGGCCCATATGCCATGGCTCAATGGTGGCCGGGCCACTGTTTGTCGCCATGCAGAATGGCGATATTCTTCCAGTTTCAAGAGAAATGAAAAATCTAGATTTTTATGTGAAATTGACTCATCTTAAAATATTGGCACCAAAAACCCCAGGGAATAGGGAAAATTCATTTTGTTTCTAACTGGAGTTGGTCAGTCAGCTAACAATTCGCTGCCTCTAATATTCGTAGCATCTGGATATTTGGAGACTAATGCTATTTTTTTTTTAATCTCATTGTTTATTTTTTGATCTCAAATTCTTTGCACACACCCAAAAGAAGGAAGGGAATGAGTTTGGGTAAAAATGCAAATTTCTGGCACCTGCAGTCAGACAACAGATTCAACGTGTAATATTTGCTGAGCACCACCAACAGCACAATATGTTTTGATGCACTAAAGGAACACGACTCCTAGGCCTCTGTCCTGGAGTGCATTATGGCATTTGGGCACAAAGAAACAGGAATTACATGATTCCGGGATTCATGTATACCCGGGAATGTTTAGGACCCAACATTTACCTGCTAATAGAAAAATATAAACACTAGAAGTTGATTTGTGGGAAATTCTCTCATCAGATTAACAAGTACACACATATAAAGTATGTCTTAAATCCAAGTCCTAAAATAAATGCTCTTTCTTCTTAAAAATTTATTAAGCACTGCAGGCATGCAAAAAACGTTAAGTATAGTGAGCTATACAGAATTGGTGTGCCCAGCACCCTGCTTATAAATTAGAACAGAAATTGGCAAACTTTTTCTGCCAGATATTAAATATCTTTGGCTTTGGGGGCCACATATGGTCTCTGTTGAAACTGCCCCACTTAGCAGTTACAGCACGAAGGTAACCATAGTCGGCCAGCAAGCAGGGCTCACTGATAAAACGGTACCTGTGGACGCTGAAATGTGACGTTCACATCATTTTCACGTGTCATGAAATAGTATCCTTCTTTTGATTTTTTTTCAACCATTTAAGAACATGAAAGCCATTCCTCACTCAGGGGCCGCACAAAAACAGTCACAGGCTGGATCTGACCTAGGGGCCAGAGTTCGTGTCAACCCCTAAACTAAAACAAACACAGTGGAAGCCCCCAGGTATCACTTCCCAGATTACGGCCCCCCTTACCCCCGGAGTCAGTCATCCTCCTGAAACGGGTGGTGATCATTCCTACACATACTTTTTTCTTTTTTTGTCTTTTTATTGTAAGAGTCGATATTCCTCAACAGTAGAGCTGGCCCCTTCACATCTACAGGTTCCGTATCTGCAGATTCAGCCAACCTTGGATCAGAAATATTCAGGGGAAAACAAAAAATAATACAACAGCCGGGCACAGTGACTCATGCCTGTAATCTTAGCACTTTGAGAGGCTGAGGAAGGAGGATTGCTTGAGCTCAGGAGTTGGAGACCAGCCCAAGCAAGAGGGAGACTCTATCCCTACTTAAAAGATAGAAAAACTAGCTGGGCGTTTTGGCAAGCACCCGTAGTCTCAGCTGCTCAGGAGGCTGAGGAAAGAGGATTGCTTGAGTTCAGGAGTTGCAGGACCCTCCTGAACAAGAAGGAGACTTCATCTCTTAAAAATAGCTGGGCATTGTGGCAAGTGCCTATAGTCCTAGCTACTTGGGAGGCTGAGGCAAGAGAATCGCTTAAGCTAAAGAGTTTGAGGTTGCTGGGAGCTCTAAGGACACCTCAGCATTCTACCTAGGATGACAGAGTGAAACTCTGTCTCAAAAATAAGATAAGAATGAAAATAGTACAGATTTTGGAATAGTACAACATAACAATTATTTACATGCATTTACATTGCATTAGGTATCATAAGCAATCTAGAGATGATTTGAAGTACATAGGAAGATATGTATAGGTTATATGCAAATACTTCACCATTTAACGCAGGTGACTTGAGCATCTGACAATTTTGATTTCCATAGGAAGTCCCAGACACAGTCCCTCTTGGAGTCAAGAATCGATTGTGCTTTGAACTTCATGGAAGTGGTGTCACGCTGTGGGCACCTTTCCGCCTCTTTGCTGGCCCTTTGGCATCTGTCCACAGTGCTGAGCGGAGCCCCAGTGTCTTTTACGCTGCTGTGTTGTCTCCCATTATACGAACACACCACCCCTTCCTATAACAGAGAAGGAGCATTTAGGTGGCTACCTACAAAGTCCTTTCTTTACACATATCATCTCTTTTCATCTTCACCATGACCTTGTCAGGGAACTTTGATAATCTCCGTTTTCTAAATAAGATAACCTTTGACTTAGAGCTCTTTGGCTCAAGGTAGTGTGTAGGGAGCCTGGAATTTGAATTCACGACCTTTTTGACCACGGAACCTAGGTTGATAATGACTGCACCATCAACTGGTACCTTGTGTTTCCTTAACACAACAGTAACTGATCTTGCCAGTAATGACCTTGTGATCATGAGATGCTCTCAGTAAATCCAGCCTTTCTCTGAAGACAACTGTGAAATGTTACTGATTATAGTTGAGACCTTTGAGAATTGTTATACCACATCTGACATTTTATGCATTAGCTAGAAACCTCATTTCCTAAACACAGCAGGTAGGCATTTAGGAGGGATAAATGCCAACATGATGCAAGAGTTGGAAATGTTTTCAATAAAAAATAAGAAAGACCGAGGAGTCTTGTCCCCACTCTCCTGGCTCCCCCCGTGATATATGATCAAAATCATGAGGATCCCGTGCTTTCTCCCTTGGTACAGGCCACAGTCACGGGCTGTGGAGTGGGTTGCCCAGAAAGAGCTGTTGATATCACTGATGGCTTTCGGGCCTTTCTCCAACCGTGCAAATAGCCTCGTGTCTACCTTTCTCTCTTAACCACAATTAACTCCAAGTTCTCCCCAAGCCTCTGGCTTTGGGGAATAACAATTCAGATGCCTTCTCTCTCCCTCTCTCTCTCTTTGCTTGCCTCTCTCTTCCTCTGCTGGGAAGTCTCCCTAGTTTGCTCTGGCTCATTCAGACAACATTAAAAAGAGACTGAAATATAATTTTTCTAATGGCAAAATACAGCCCCAAGGAGGGGAATGTTTTAATCCAATGGGTGTATTCTCTCGGGGGAGGAGCCAGGACTTCATTAAGGCCTCATTTCCCTCGGATGAGAAGTTGAGTGAATTTTCATCGTGTAGAATGTATAAGAAGGCTGGGTTTAGGTAATCAGCTTTAATATTTACACTCTTAGGGAAAGAAATAGAAATCATTAGTGAGCATGCATAATTAATGAATAAATTATATTTCCCTTTGTTTTCTGGCAGGTACAAGGAAATGCTAGAACTAGTGATCTCACCCAGCCTCACTGTAAACAGCGACTGTCTGGATAAACTGAAGTTTACCTGTGCTGACTCCGCCGCGTGGACTCTGAGTGACAGAAAAGGTAGGCCTCTGTGACGAGTTTTGGCAGACAGGTGTGGTGATCCCCACGGATATGGCAAGGGACTGACTCACATCCTTTCCAAAGTCTTGTCCTTAGGACAGTTTCTCCTGCTGCTGTTCAAATTACTGCCTCTGAACCAAAACACTGGTATATGTCACTAACCATGTTACCTTGTCGTTAGCGTGTGCTCACTCATGTTCTGAGTTTCCTTTCTTGGTCTCCAGTTCCAAGAAATGCTGACACCGCCGCAGACGGATGTGTTCCAGGCCCAGCCCTGGCTGTGTTCTGCAGCGTCCCAGTCTCCAGCTCTGAGCTCTGTCCTCGCAGCCCTTCTCTGCCATCCCCTCCTCCAGGCAGGCATCCTTTTACAGGGCAGGTTGCCATCAGGACAAGAACTCGGCCACCTTTAGCTTTCAGGTTGGGTTGGAATCAAGGAAGCAGAGGAGGGTTAAAGCTATTTAAAAAATTATTGGCAAGTGATGCAGCCAAACTAGTTTTCACTAGAACAATCCCAGCTATTGTTTGTTCTGTTTGGGATCTATCAGCCTTCCTGGTAGAGTTTGGAGTTGAGCTGTTCTGTTTAACCATTGGACTTAACCCTTTATTTGGCCAGCTTTGGGCTTTACCTGCTGCTGTTCTGAGAACCCTAGTCGTTTCTCTTTCACTGTCTGCATTTAATGCCAGTTCACAGGGCATACATGCCACATAACTGTCGTAGAAAACCAGAGTGCTGCGTGTCTAGTGGGAACAGAACATCTCAAGGAACATGCTTTGAAGCAAATCCAGGTCTCCATGAGTACTTATTGCTGTCACCAATACAATGATGTTGTACTTGCACACTGCTGATGGAGCTGCAGCAACCCTCTTTAAAGTGCCAGCACGAGGTCTGGGCTCCCGTGCCAACACTGGTTGATAGAGAGCACGTCCTCAGTCTTCCTGGAACTTCAGGGCATCCTGGGCTCTTGGAGAGTTTGAGAAATTTGATTGAGCTCTGCTCAAAGTCATGTGTTCCGGTTTTTGTCTTTCTGAGTAGAGGCTCAAGGTTTTATTTTAGAACCAGTCGTCACAGGCAGGGGCACAGGATGCAAAGTGAGGAATACCCAAGTCGGAATCTCAGCCTACTGCTTCCCAGCCCAGAAATCTTGAGCAAACTGACTTTTCTGAGCCTCCATTTCCTTTTTGTGAATACTTTTATTACTATTTGTTAAATTATTTTGCAGCCCCTTTGGAATCCATGAGTCTCTTTCTCACCTGCCAAGGGGGAACATACTAATGACTTCCCCTACTAAATAATGACTTAACGTCACAGGGTGCCAACTGCAGGAATTACATGGAAGCAATGGTATGTGAAGTTCATGGCATGCCTCGGGGCATGGCAAGTGATTAAACTTACCGTTCCATTGTCACTGTCCTCTGAATCAGATAACCACAGTGAATTCAAAATCATGATTGTGAAGCCCACAGCCAGACCTGGACCCCTGAGAATGTCTTTGCTTGGTTTGCGCCATGTTTTAAGCAAAAGTGAACTTGTAAAAATGTGGAGTATTCACATAAAATTCTGTATCTCTGGTTTCTCTTGAAATGCTGAGTGCTTTAGCAATGCCGGGCCCATATTCCCACCTGGCTGCCACTGGTGGGAGCTGAGAGGCTCCCTTAGGTGAGTCCCCGCCGCTTCCTTTTGTCCCTAATTTTTGTGAGCACATATCTGTGCCATTGTTCAAAACAGTGTAAATCTAGATTCGTTCCCCTCCTTCTCCTTCTCCTCCTCCATCGCTGTAAGAGCAAACACCTGGCACTCATTTGATTCCCTCAACTCTAAAAAGTTATCAACCCCATTTACAAATGAGGAAACTCACGCAGAGTGGTTAAGGAGCTTGATTTATGAAGCTGCAGACAAATGGTAGCCAAAATTTTGCCCTAGGTGGCCTGACTTCAAAGCCTATTCTCCTACCCAGTAAACTGTGCTATTTCTCATTTAATTATTTCCCCCCTATGAAGCTGAGTCCATTTTCTAGATGTGGAAGCTGAGGCTCAATTTTCTAGATTGAGTAAGCAGCTTAAAGTCACACAGGAATTGATCCCAGGGACTCTGGCTATGGAGTTCCGACTTCTGAATCACTTCTCTGCCATGCTCTAAGAGTCTCCAGGCCCTAGATGTCCAATCCGCCCTCCCAGTGGTGATACCCACAAACACACTTCTTTTTGTGACTTGGAGCTCGGAGTACCCTTTCCTCTGCCCTAGGGCACTGCCATGGTGAAGACTTTGGAGGACAGGGCTGAAAGTTGCTTCCAGATTCAGAGTGGGGAGAGTCAATCAGTTGGGTAAGGTGGTTGGAACCGGTTACACACAAACTTCGCTTTCTCTGGAGGCTGTGTGAGCTCCAGCAACTCTGTAGGGGATAGTCTACCCTGGAGTGTGACCCCCCAAGTGGCAGATTAGGCTGCTCTTCCTGCCTGGCTCCTGTTCTTCCTCCGGCTGGGCCATTCCTTCTATCACAGAGTCTTTTTAAAGTGGTCTCATGGGTCAAGCTCAAAGGAGAATCCCAGGGAGATGTGAGCCATTGGACCTGCCCATGGGGGTTCTGGAGAGAAAATAGACAACCCCCCAAAGCTCATCAGTGGCTTCCATTGCATCCTCACCTCTGTCTCTTATCAGCCATGGGTACCTGGGCTAGAGACCTAACCTCTTTGGGGCTCATTTGCCCCATCTGTTAAATGGGAGTTTATTTAGGTCAATTATTCCACTGACCTCATAGAGTCCATATGAGGATGAAATGAGTTAAAACATGGAGGGAGGACTCAGTGTTTTTAAAAAGTATAAAGTAAGATCTGAATTCCTTACCCTTGGCCGCCAGGAAACCTCCCACGCTCCTCTCCTCTCCTGTCTCCTCTGCTCCCTGTGCTTTAACTAGGAAGCACGATTGCCCTCAGGGCCTTTGCACTTGCTGTTCCCTCTGCCTGGCCAGTCTTTCCCAGGCTCAGCAGAACCATCCATCCTTCACTTCTCGTTGGAAAGTAACTGCTCAACAAATGTGTCTTCAGCTATGTGCCCAGCATCGGTCTAAGTACTGGGAAAGCACAGAAAACTCTGCCCTCATGGAACCTACACTAGATGCTGGCAAAGCAAAAGGCTGAGAATAACAATAAATAAGATAAATAAGCAGGATGTGTAGCATATTGGATGGTGATACAAAGTATGGAGGGAAAAAAGCGGGAAAGGAGGGTAAGGAATGCAGGGGTGTGGGGGTGCGGTTATCATTAGGTGTCTCAGAAAGAGGACCCTGAGAAGGTAACACTCGAGGAAAGACTGAAAGAGGTCAGGGAGGGCTCTGTGTGGCTACAGGAACAAGAGCCCCCTGAGCAGAGAAGTCAGTAAGTGCAAAGGCCCTGGGGCAGCAGTGTGCTCAGAGCCCTTGAGGAGGCTAAAGTGAGCGAATGGCACAGATCCAGTCCGAAAGGCAAGCAGGGTTACACCCTGCACAGCTTTGTGAGCCATTGGGAAGACTTTGGCTTCCACCTGTGTGAGAAGGATGCCATGGGAGGGTTTGAACAGAGGAGGGACCATCTAATTTGCACATTGACAGGATCCCTCTGGCTGCAGATGAGAACAGACTGAGAAGGGTAGGAGCAGAATGGGAGCCGGGAGCACAGTGAAGAGTGTGACCATCACCCAGGTGAGCGTGCTGGTGGCTTGGACTGCGGTGATAGAAGTGGTGGTCGGCTCTAAGGGGGGAGCCTGCAGAGAGCCCAGCCACTTGGCAGCTCTGCTCTGCGCCCTCTTTTATTTTCTTCAGTTTGCTATTCTCTGTCCCAAGTCATTTATTTGTTCTCTGTGTGTCTGTCTCACCCACCAGAATGTAAGTTTCCCGAGGGCCGACCTCGTATACTTTAGTCGACACATAGCCCCACTGCTCAGAACAGGGGGAAACACATAGTGGGTCCTTAAGAAAGATTTGTCGAATAAATGAAGACAGAGCACTCTAAGTCTGCCTGGTCACACTTCCCAGCCTCTGGACATGCCACACGCCCTGCTGGGGGTACCCTTCTTTTCCTCTTTTTTATAATTTTTGGGGGGTTTTTTGTTTGTTTGTTTGTTTCTGAGACATAGTCTCACTTTGTTGCCCTGGGTAGAGTGTCATGGAGTCATAACTCACAGCCACATCAAAGTCTTGGGCTCAAGTGATCCTCTTACCTGAGACTCCTGGGACTATAGGCACCCCCACAATGCCCAGCTATCATTTTAGAGCTCACTCTTGCTCAGTCTGGTTTTGAACTCCTGAGCTCAAGCAATCCACCTGCCTCAGCCTCCCAGAGTGCTAGGACTATAGGTGTGAGCCACCGCGCCCGGCCTGGGTTTTTTTTTTTTTTTTAAAGACAAGCCAATTTCTAGTCATCGGGTAATATAAAAATGCACAACCTTTATAAAACGTTGAAATACTAGAGCAAATTACCCTTCACCACATCCACCCAACCTCAGCCTTGTCCTCCCCTCCCCAGGAGTAACCCTGCCATCACGTTTTACATAGGTGCTATTTAAGACCGTTTCCTGATTGCATGCGTTCAAATAAATATTTATATAACTCATGTATGTCTATGGATATCCATAGATTACCAACTGTGTGTTTACTATAGAGATGACAATATTGCAGGGAGGGAGGAAAGGTTTGAAACACAAAAGCCCTCATCCTATTATAGTATGTGCTACAGTTTGGCTTTGTTCACTCATTATGGATATAATGATCTACTTCCTTTTCTTAACTAAATAGTGCACCAAAGACTGGCCACGCCCCCTCCATTGACCCATTCCCTCTCAGATGAACTCTCAGGTTATTTTTGTTATTTTTAATTTGTGCCCTTAAAAAGCAACGGTGCAAGAAGTCTCCCACGTCAGCCGTTGTCTGCCCACGTGCACCATTTCCCTGGGCAAGATACTGAGGTGGAAACGCAGCCTCTTAACACGCCCGCGGTTCCATCCAGTCTTCCAAACTCCCACTCATTCAGCTTGGCTCTGCCCGCTGTGGAACCTTCCTCCACAGGGAGATTCAATAGTGTCTTATTCATTCATTTCATCCAATCATGGATTCATCAAGTGTTGGAAAGAACTCCCTGGTGTGAGCATGAAGCCCACCCTCTCCCTGCCTTCCAGGACTTTGCATCCTGAGAGTCACTCTGTTCCCAGGGGCACTTTTGGCCTCTCCCCACAGCCACCGCACATCACATCCTGTGTGTCTGGTGTCATCTGGGCCTCTTGAGCATCCCCGCCATGCTCCACTCACTCCATGAACCGGGGTGAATTCCTGCCTGTCTCTGAGCCTTAGGGTCCTCTTCTAGATAATGAAGATTATGATTGCTGCAACACACATTTTTCAGTAGAGATTAGTAGCTCCCCCACACCTGCCATGGGCCAGCTCCTAGCATAGGTGCTGGGAATACAGTGGTGAAGGGCCCCAGTTCCAGAGTTTATGTTCTCACGCAGGAGACAGGTACTGAATTTTTTCTTAATAAGGAATTTTAGATAGTGATCATTTCTGTGGCGAAATAAAGCAGGAATGTGATAGCAAGAGGCCTATGTGGGAGGCGGTGGCTAGAAAGGACTGCATGTGGCCTTGCGTGATAAAGGCTTTGCAGAGTGCTTGACACTTAGAAGGCTCGGGTGGCGCCTGTGGCTCAGTGAGTAGGGTGCTGGCCCCATATACCAAGGGTGGAGGCTTCAAACGCGGCCCCAGCCAAACTGCAACAAAAAAATAGCTGGGTGTTGTGGCAGGCACCTGTAGTCCCAGCTCCTTGGTAGGCTGAGGCAAGAGAATTGCTTAAGCCTAGGAGTTGGAGGTTGCTGTGAGCTGTGACACCACAGCACTCTACCAAGGGCAATAAAATGAGACTCTGTCTCTTAAAAAAAAACAAAAAAGACAGTTAGAAGGCTCTCAGGGGAGGGCAGCCATATATCTCCCCCTTCCTGCACAGGAATCACTCGGGGACCTTGCCAGACTGCAGACTCTGATCCTGCCTGAGAATGTCCCTTTCTAACAAGCTCCCAGGTAATGCCGGTGAGCTGGTCCACCAACCACTTTCTGAGTAGCAGGGCTCTAATTCTTTGGTTCTCGAACTCTGTAGAGCATCAGAATCCCCCGGAAGGGCTTGTTAGCAGCACAGAAACTACTGGACCCCATCCCCAGACTTTCTGATTCTGTAGAGGTTTGGGCAGGGGCCCAAGAATTTGCATTTCCCACAAGTCCCTGGTTGGAAGGTCCAGGGCCCACACTTCGGGAACCAGGCTCACGCACAGATGCTCAAGCTTGGCAGTTTATTGGAATCACCTGGGAAGTGTTCTGTGTATTTTGCTTGTAATGATAATGCCTGGATCCCATCTCGGAGAGTCTGATTTAATTGATCAGGGGAGTGGCTCAGGTATCTGAATTGTTTTAAATCACACCAGACCTTTGGTTGTATACCCAAGGTTGAGAGCCATTTTTCTCGATGCTGAATTCCTCCTGGACAAAGACAGTTTTTCATTCCTTCGTACATGTGTGTGCAGATTTAAATCCTGTTCCTATTTAACATACAGCTCAGTCCCCAGTTCACAGTGGAGTGACGGATGAGTACAGAGTGGTCCCGAGGATCAACTGCAGGTTGATAGTGGCTTTGAATCCTTAGTAAAGTTTCCTTAACTTCCCCCTGCTTCATTTTCCACATCTGCAAAGTACAAGTAATGATAACACTTTGATGGGTTGTTATGGGGAATGAGAGGGATAATACTCATGCAGCCCTGAACACAATGCCCCTGTGGGAACCCCTTGAGAAGTATTCATTACTATTCACAGGAAAATTGGATTTAATTGTGTCCTGTCTTCTGAAAGGGGGAGGGGGGGAGAAGTTACCTTGAATAGAGAAAAAAAATGTTTAATGTGGATGTATTTATCAAAAGCAGGGGCTATAATCTCGCTTAGTGATTCCAAGGAGAGGTGAAACCACTGTCCGCAGAACAAACTGGGCTGCCTGCTTCTCTCGCTTCCTGCACCTCCTCTGCCCTGAGCCTGACGACGCCTAATTTTCAGTTGCAGTCTCACCGGTTCCAGCCTGAAGCTGACAGGTTTTGATTCATTTTATCCCAGCCAGGTTGAGCTGCCCAGAGCTGTGTCCAGGTGCTGCCTGGAGGAACCCATTGTCGCTTCCCTTCCCCACCTCAAAGCCTTCCTTGGCCTGTCTGCCCAGGGGCCTTCACTCCCAGAACAGCCTCTACCTACAGGGAGGAGAAATGGGATTTGGTGGGGTACTGCGGCAAGATGAAGGAGCCTGCCAGTGCCCTCCTTAAAGAAAAGGGTGCTGACTGCTGTTAATCCCATCTCCTGCTCCATGGATCACTGGTTAATCCCTAGAGCAGCGTGTCACAAGCTGCACAGTCTTGGGCCACCTGCACTGCCACTGATTACTAATTTTTCTTTAAAACAGCTCCCTAGAAATAAAGTCATTTTAAAAGAATGACTTCAACCAGTTCCAGAAATGAAAAGTTATGGCTTCGATCGTCTAGGTATGGTTCTAGTGTGCATTAAAATTAATTGGTGATGATTTCAGTAGAAGAAGAGTGGATGTTTATGGGTCTGCAAAGATCACACTCCGGGACACGCTGTCTCATTCCTTTCTGTCCTGAGCAACATCTCCCGTGAGGACTTGTCACGGTCACAGAGACACTCGGTCAGAGTCAAAATCAAGGTCTGGACTCATGAGGTGACTTTTCAGTCATCACTGTCCCTGGTACAGGAGCGACTCAAATCACCCACACAAGGGAGATGAGCTGACACGGTTTATAGACAGACACACACCTTTCTTAGCGAAGACCTGCCTCCAGACATCTCGCTGGCACTGGAAATTGTCTCATCTCACTGGGGATCAGTTAGAAGCCACCCCCTGGGGTCCAATTAGGACACAACAACAGTTGCTGCTTCCAGAATCATTAGCTATTTAATCCTCCCAATGAGAGGTGAAAAAAGTGTGAACATTCAAATTGGGCTCATGGATTTAAGTGGCTTAAGCAAGACCCCTCAGGAGAGTCAAAAGCTAATAACAGCTCCTGTGTGTTGAGCACTCACCATTTGCCAGGTACCTGCCTCCTCTGTGGGTACCAGATGCTGCCCCAATCTGCAGATGAGGAAACTGAGGCTCAGAGGGAGGAATTGACAGGCACCAGGTCTCACAGCTGTACTGCAGCAGCGCCAAGATATGAATTTGGATCTGACCCCTTAAATCCAGCTGCTTTCTTTGGAAAGAAGATTAAGTGAACAAATTATAAGATTTGGGATTGAGGTGTGGCCCATGGTAGGTGGGTAAAAACATTTGTTGATTACATGAATGGATGAGAAACAGTTTGTGTCCCTGGTAAGTTACTTCACACAGACGCAATCGCATGTAAGTGTGCACTCACACACCCAGACTGAGCTTTAGGTTCCTCTTATTAAAGCTGGATCTTATGCTCTGCTCATTTATTTGTATTACTTTCTTGGCCCCAATATGCTTTGCAGTTTGCGACTTCTGCAATGGAGATTTAGTTTATTAACACAACATTGTGATCATTTGGGCTAACTTGTAGTTTCATATTAACGCATAGTCTATGCTTTCACCACATAGAGTGTGGCTTGTGGACCTGCAGCCACAGCATCCCCAGGGGACTTCCTTGAACAATAGAATCAAAGTCTACATATTTTGGGGGGGCCAGGGCTGGGTTTGAACCTGCCACCTCTGGCATAGGGGGCCGGCACCCTACTCCTTTGAGCCACAGGTGCTGCCCCAATGTCTACATTTTAACAAGATCCCCAGCAGACATCTAGGCTCCAGGTGTGTTGGCCGACACCATCTACTTTCTTCCTTTATATCTCATAATCATTGTAGTTTTTTTTCTAGACAGAGTCTCACTCTGTCACCCAGGCTACAGTGCTGTCGTGTCATAGCTTGCAGCAACCTCAGACTCTTGGGCTCAAGAGATCCTCTTGACTCAGCCTCCTGACTAGCTAGGACTACAGGTCCCTGCCACAGTGCCTGGCTAGTTTTTCTATTTTGAATAGAGACAGGGTCTCGCTCTCGCTCAGGCTGGTCTTAAACTCTTAAACTCCACCCACCTAGGCCTCCCAGAGTGCTGGGATTACAGGCATGAGCCAGCACACCTGGCCTGATTATTGTCGTTAAATATTCATTTGTGTGATGATTTGCCGTTCATCTTCCTCATTGGGCAGGAAGTTCCAGAAAGATAGAGACTGCTTTTGCTCACTGCCATGTTGAGCACATGCCTGGCAATGAATGAATAAATGAGCAAGCTCATCTCAGAGGCTATAACCATCTGCTTAGCAAATCTTCCCCTCAGCCATAGGAAGCTGGGGAGGAAAGGGAGGCTTAGAGTCTTTAATTCAGAAATAAATGGAGGGTCAGCACAGTGGCTCACGCCTGTAGGAAGAGCCACTCTGCCTTCCCCACTTAAGAGTCGGTAATTGCCTCATTTTATGCACCAGCCACAGCTGCCAAGGCGAGTGGTGAAGCTTGGAGTAAACAGATTTACCTGCGTTAGGTGCCAAGTCACTAGGGCTGCACGAACTACGAGCACAGCGGATCTAAGTTGTCATCAGCGACTCCTCCATTGGCCTGACCTCATGGCCTGTGTGTTCCAGTATGAGTCCATCTTGGGGAGTTAAGCGGTACCAACAAGACTGAGAACAGGAGGCTGTGATCAGCAGGGAGTCCAGCTCCATCTGCCAGGCGCCAGATCCCACCAAGGTCAAAGGAGTACCGGCTACTGCTGAACACGGTGCCTTCATCACTCTGAAGATTCTTGGGGCTCACCTGCAGAGTGGCATCAGTGGGTCATCTCTCTGTCCATATGCTGATGGCTTATGTCTGAGATTAGGGTGACCCACAAGAAGTACGGCCACACCCTCTGGATTGCCAGCTTGCAATCTGCCTGTCTCCCAGAAGGAAGGTCTGTGACAACTGTGACCTCACGGAGGGACCCATAGCCACTATTCACATCCACTCTGTCCCTCTGGCAAACTGTGGTAAGAGTACCATGGGATTGTCCACAGTGTCATCCCTGTATTCAATGGTGCCGCTTCAAGGCTGTGGCAAGGTCTCTCCTGAGCTGAAGAGGAAGTTCCCTGGCTCAGTCCCCTGTGTCTCTATCCTCAGTGTGTCTGTCCAAGCTCTGACTTCCCACCAAGAAAGTGGTGGTGTGGGCACCTGGGGGTCATTGAAAAACATTCTGGGCTGCACTGAGGAGTAGGTTGTCTCCTGCGACTGCTCATCTTTCCACCTGTCACACCGGAGCTGGCCTTGCCCACAGTGACCTCTCCATCAAGGCCACTTCCTGGTCCAATGATGATGTTCGCCCACAACAGCGGCAGGGCAGACGTCCAAGCCCATGTGACCTCTGAGGACAAATAGCCCTGGGTCACCAGCAGGAGCACCAGGGGAAGAGGGAAGCCGTCTGCTCCGGGGCAGTCCCTGATCCCCCTCTCCACCCCTGACACAGCCCTGTCCCAGCCCCCTAGGAGGGAAGGAGCTTAGAGAAACCTGCCTTCCCGTGGACATCGAGGTCATCGGTGAAGTCTACACCACCCTAACCAGGAGAAAGGAAAGGAAGAAGAGAGGGAGGAGCAGAGAAAACCCATCACTGCGTATTCAGTTCAACACGCTAGTTTTCCGCCTCCTCGATTCCCCATAGTGTCCTGGGTTAAGTGTGATACCAATAGAAAACAGGTAAAAAGAAAAAAATCACACACTCTGTTTCTCCCTCTCACCGTCTTCCTGGGGTTGCCAGGGTGGGAAAGGGAGAGTACGGTGGATTTGCACGGCAGGAGAGGGAGACCTGCCCTTGTGGGGAAGCAGGTTGCTCAGCAATTCCGAGGAACAGGGTGGAGGCTTGAAGAGGAAGCCGGTGGGGCGAACATGCAAATCAGGGCGCAGAGACGGGAAGGCAAAACGCTCGCCTCAAATTTATGGAACACCAAGTTCATTCGAGCCCATAGGAATGCTGTTTCCATAGATTTAGGTTTTTATGAATATTTACATATTTATTAAAGAAAAGATTCAAAATGTTTAATTCAGTGACTTACGCGTTGCTAAACACACTCAAGTCAGCAGCTTTGATCAGTAATGGAACCGTGGCTGCTCCAGAATGAGGCAGTTCATTCTCTAGTCCTGGGGGAGGATGAAAAAGGGAGATGCATTGTGGGGCACCCTGCCTGGGAGAGCCAACCCAGAGTAGGGAAATCAGCACTGAGTGAGCACCTACTGTGTGTCAGGGGCTTTCCTTCATGTCCTGACATTAAGCTTTTATTTCCCCCAGAGATGAGATCTCTTCCTTTTGCCCAGGCTGGAGTGCAGGGGTGATTTCACAGCCTGCGGCAGCCTTGAACTCCTCGGCTCAAGCGATCCTCCTGCCTCAGCCTCCCAACTAGCTGAAACTACAGGCATGAGCCACTGTACCCAGTTCCTACTCTTTTTTCTTTTAATGTGAAAGAAATAATAAGAAATATATTTTTACGCTGCCATTCAGCTTGTACACACAGCACATTTGCACAACTATCACTGGAACAAAAGTTTCACCCAATTCCTTCTTTACTATGAGCAAGACCCGCTAACATTTTATGTAATGAGATAGACAATTCTTTATGTTTGTGTGACTCTCTAAATGAACTCTAAGGTCCCCACCACCCCCACCCCTTGAACCATTACTTGACTCAGCCAGGAGAGGTGAATAAGGGTATTGACTTCGGACTGGACTCACATAGCCCTTGAGTTCAAGCCCCCCTGCCCTTGCCCACAGGCTGTATGACTTGAGCTAGGTATGGGAACTGTGGCGCCCCCCAGTGGCATTGCCTGCCTCCTTGCATTGTTGTGAGAACACACAAGGGCATGTACACCAGCAGTTAACAGGGCCTGGCACGTAGTCAGCTTTTAAATCAATGTTTGTTGCTATTGAGATGATGACCATCATCATCCACTGTAGTGCCAAGGTTGAGAGACAAACTTTGGAGCCAGATCACCTGGGTTCAGATCACAGCTTCACCCGTTAGGTCCTGTGCGGCCCTGGGTGAGTTATTTAAACTCTCCTTGCCCCACCTCTTCCTTCATCTGGGGACGAGAATAGAACCTTCCTCATGGTACAAGGATTAAAATAATCCAAGTGAAGTATTGGTAAGAGACCTTGGCACGTAGCCAGCTCTAGGTAAATGATGGAGATCATCATTCTTCAATCTTCATGCATCCTTGTGAGATAAGTATTTTTATCCTCATTGCACAGGAGTCTGAGGCCCAGAGAGCGAGGCAACCTGCTCCAAGACTCACAGCAGTAAGAGCAGAAGTTAGAGTCCAGGATGGTCGGCTGAAGCTCCCTCAGCTCAGGAGCTAAGAGAGGTTCAAGGTGCTGGGCCTTAGGCCCAAGGATGGCCTGGCCACTTCCCTCTACAACAGGGAGTGGGAAGTGGGAGGTCAGGGCACACTTCCCCGTCGAGAGGCACGTTATCTGGAATTTGTCCAGGACATGGAGTTGCGTTGTTCAAGATGATAGAACACAAAGATCCCCCCCCAGTGAACTGTCCCGATGTGGAGCTGTCCTCTGGCAAACAACTCTCCCAGCTTACCTCTCTCACCTTTTCGTCACATCCTGCCTATTTTTTGCCACCAGTGTTGGATACTGTGTGTCTGGGCATCGGGCACTTGTGTCAGGAGCTCAGGCCTCATCTGTCTCCCTGCTCCATCACCCTGGGTGGCACCTAGGAGAGGACCCAAGACGTGCTTCCCCTGGAGTGCTGGTGCCAGCCCCACCTGAACTCCAGGGGCTGGAAGTGAGGAGGCAGGGGGGAAAGGCCAAGGCAAGGTAATATTATCGGAAGGAGGGGAATGGTCGCTGGATAAGCAAAGCCAACCAGTGGCTGCCATTCTGGGGTTCTTGGGGTTGCTTTTGAGGCAGGGAAGGGAGTGGCTCTCCACCCAGGAGTGAAATGCCACCAACTTGTTTCCATTCCCAGTTGTGCTGCTGTCTCGGCAGGTGGCCCAGCTCAAGCTCAGTCTTTCTATCTCTTTGGCCCTTGTGTTTCCGTCTGTACAATGGGTGGGGAAAGGATTCTACTCTGATGTTTCAGGATGCTATAGATTCTTTATATGTCACCCTTTGTTGGCCACCTACAGACAAAGCACACCCAGAAAAGGTTCTGAACCCCTTGGGAACAGGAGTGCCCAGCCTGGGTGCCAGAGCAAGACCCTGTTTCCAAAAATAAATAAATAAAAAACAAAGATGACAAGTATTAAAATGTTGTCCTGACAATAAGCTTCTGTGCAGGAAAAAGCCCAAGATGAAACTCCAAGTCTGCTTCTGCTTCAGCCGAGTCACCCAAGTCACCACTTCTGCAGATCATCAGCCTGAGAGCTAAAACACTTCCAATTTTTCTTTTCCCCTCCAGGCATCACCAAATCGGCGGCCCTGAGAGTGTCCCCGCTTTTCACCCGGTGAGTTCCATTGCCTCATCTCCTTCTCACTCACTCTCTTTCTTCTGTCTTGGGGGATGGAAGTAAGAAGAGGGGACTCTGGAGCCACACTCCCCGGAGAGGAATCCCAGCACCCACACTGCCTGGCTGAGCAGCCTTGAGCTAGTGACTACTTCCTCTGGCCTCAGTCTTCCCATCTGGAAAAGGGGCACAGTCATGATACTGCTGCCTGCCCCATGAAATAAGAAAAATACGTGGAACACACTTAGAATGAGCCCTGCAGTAGAGCGTTCGGAGGGCCTTAGCTGTTATTTTCTTCTTTTTTTTCTCTTCCTTCTTGTTAAAATTCTCTTTCCCTTCCCTAACTCTCTTTTCCCATGCATAGACTTTCTTAATTCCTCCCTCCCTTCCTTCCCGGCCTCTCCCTCTCTCTTTCCCTCCTTCCTTCCTTCTCCCTCCTTTCTCTCCCTGCCTCTCTCTCCCTTTTGCTGGGCCCCTTCATCCCCTTCTCACTCCCATGTTGCTCCTTCCTCCCTCTGGGGTTCTCCCTCCTTCCGCTCTCTCCTTTCAGCCTGTCTTCCTACTCTAACTCTCACACACTGCTCCTCCGTACCAAATCCCACACTGAGCTTTGAAGACTTAGAGGCGAACAAGACACAGTCCCTGCTCTTGGAGAGACTCCAGTCTAGTGGGGGAGACAGTCTGATCAACCAAAGATCTCAACCCGGTGCCATAAATGCTCCACTGTAGGCCCGTGCTGGGCCGGTGGAGCTCAGGGAATGATGGGCCAAGCCCACTGGTGCCTGTGAGGCCCTGGGCTCGGCCTGGCTGCCTGGGGGTCAACACTTTGGCGTGTGAAAACCCTCCTTCTTCTCCAACACAGGAGAAAATGTTTATAAGAAAGACATTTTCTTAGCCTGCCTTTCCCTCTAGAGATGTTTCAGGCTGTAGTTAGTAGGACTGTTAAAGCTATCTAACTCCTTTTTAGGGCATCAAAGTTAGAGAGCTCCCCCATTCTTTTTCTGGGTTTTAACTTTAGCCCCAGTTTGATCCAAGTCCCTTAAATGGATTTTTATGGGACGCAGGAGTTGTCACCTCAGATCTCCACCTTACTTCTCTTCTAAAAAGGCCATAGATTGGGAATATTTTCCAAATAAGATTCTCTGCTTAGCAGGAAGTCCCAACCCACCAGCTACCTGCTTTCTAGGCATCCCAAAGAGCCAAAATACTGACTATGAAACACCTTCCAGGACTGGGTCTGCCATCTCCAGCTCAAATGAGTTTTTATGCATTTTGGAACAAGTTATCCAAAATAACCCTTTGTCCCAGTAGTCACCAAAAAGAACATGGGGACCTTTGTTTATAATCCCATAAACCTTTGCGTTCCTCTTCTGCCTGCCATGCAGTTTCCTAGGGAGGAGACGCTCTGGAATGAAACAGGCCTTACCTAAAGTGATATAATATAACAAAATGGAATAAGCTACAGCAGACTTGGGAACCTCAGCAACGTTTACAAATGCCAGTCACCATAATTAGGTACAACACGCCGGGTTGTCCCAGCTGTGGTATCCAGAGGAAGCAGCACAATGGCAGGGTTAAGGGGATGGCCTCTGGAGCCAGGATTCAAATGCTGTGTTTTTGCTTTTGGCACGTTATTTAGTCTCTTTCTGCCTCTGTTTTCTTGTCTGTAAAATGGGGACTGGAGTAGTAATTACCATTGAGAGTTGTCACATTTGTTGGGACGCCTAAATGAGCCAGTCCACATAAGGTAACTAGGACAGTCTTTGGCACATCACAGACAAGAATTGTCAGCTACCTTTACCACTAAGTGAAGTGGGCCAAGTAGGACATGTTGCAGAGAGAGTGTGGCACTCAGTCTCCAGAGGTGGCCATTCCTACTCAAATCCAGCCGATAGTGCCACCCTGGAGTACAGGCCCTGGCTTCCTGAAGTACCTGCTTTCCAAGAAAAGGGGAAGTTAACGTGTGTGTGTGTGTGTGTGTGTGTGTGTGTGACAGAGAAATTTCCAATTTTAGAATATTACCAATGAATTGAAATTAGCAAAAAAACTAAGTACACTGGCCAAAGAAATTATATTCATGGATCCTTGGACAGAATATGGCCCCAGGGCCACCATTTTGCCCCCTTGGTGTTAGAACAGCTCATCTTGGTTCAGCGCCCGTAACACAGTGGTTAGAGCTCAAGCCACATACACCAAGGCAGGCAGGTTCAAACCCAGCCTGGGCCAGCTAAACAACAATAACAACTGCAACAAAAAAATAGCTGGGCTTGTGACAGGAGCCTGTAGTCCCAGCTATTTGGGAGGCTGAGGCAAGAGAATCACTTAAACCCAAGAGTTTGAGGTTGCTGTGAGGTGTGAGGCCACAGCACTTTACTGAAGGCAACTTAGTGAGACTCTGTCTCAAAAAAAAATGAAAAAAAAAAAAAACAGCTCACTTTGACCTTATTGCTATGTGGGTGAATCCCAGCCCTGTAAATGAGAAGCAGCAAAGTTTTATGGAAGTGTGGGCTCCGAAGTTAGAGTCCTGAGTTTAAGTTCTAGAGTTACCACTTTCTCTCTGTGACTTGACATCTCTGAATTTTGATTTCTCATTCCTAAAATGGGAGTTATTACAGCCCCCCCCCACAGAGTTGATAAGAGGAGTGATGAGATATAAGTTGTTAAGAGTCTATGTGACATAATTCCCAGCCCATAGTAAGAACACAAGGATCAGTAGCTATGATATTACAAATATTCTAGGTAAATAGTTCTAACAGCTGCATACTAGTAGGGGAGAGACACTGACCTCACCATGATTTTGTTGTTATCTGGATTTTTTGCAAAACTATAGTACTATTTATTCTGGGGTCAGTGACTGACCCCCCACCCATTAGTGTTCATCAGGTACCAAACTGGCATTGGTACGTGACTGTTATATCCTACCCCTTTCTATAATCTACTGTTTACCATGGAGTACAGAATCCACTTGGGGTCTGTAGTTGCAAGCAACAGAAATCAAATCTAGCTGATGTTAAGTCTAAAAGGACATTTTTGAAATGTCTAGAGTAACTCACAAATAAATGAAAATGAAATAATCAATCCTTGAGAAAGACTAGGGATAGGACAGATCCCGTAATCTAAGCAATACAAAGGAAATAGAAGCAGTCTCTTCAAGGTATGAATGTTGGAATGCGTGATTCAGCTCAAGATTTAAATTCCCAGGACAGAATCTGATTGGATGATCTTGTACCATGTGCCCACCCATTCATTGGTTAAGAGCAAGTCATCTTTTTTTTTTTTAAAACAAAGTGTGTTCTGTTACCCAGGCTAGAATGCCATGGCATCAGCCCAGCTCACAGCAACCTCAAACTTCTGAGTTCAAATGATTCTCTTACCACAACTTCCCAAGTAGCTGGGACTACAGGCACCCACCACCATGCCTGGCTAATTTTTCTATTTTTATTAGAGACAAAGTCTCACTCTTGCTCAGGCTCGTCTCCTGTGCTCAAGGGATCCTCCCACCTTGGCCTCCCAGAATAAGGACCCACTGTGCGTCAGAACAAGGTATCTTGATTGACAGCCCTGTTAAAGCTGCAGTCAATTTGGAAGGTGTCTAAATTAAAGCAGACTATCAGGATGGGATAAGGCTACACTGCAGGAATCAATGAACCCTGAAATCTCAGTTGCTTTACACAACAAAGGTTAGTTTGTTACTCACATAAAGTCCAATGTGGGTGAGGTAAAACTCTACAGGACAGCTCTCCTCCACAAGCTGACTCTGGGATCCAGGATGTTTCCATGTTATGGCTCTGCAATCTCAACCTGGGCCCTCCACAGTTGCTGTCAAAAGAGGAGAGAGGGCAAGAAGGGTACAGGAGTTGAATTTATTTGCCAGGCCTGGGTGTGGTTTACAACATATCTATCCACATTCTATTCAGCTGAATCTAGTCATGTGGTTGAATCTGACTGCAAAGGAAACAGAAAACGTAACCTTTCTGATTCCCAGGAAGAGGACAATGAAATGGGATTTGATGAGCATGTATGTTGTCTCTGCCCGGAAAAGAGTAAATACCCAAAGAAAAGTGGTGATGCTGATACCAAGATAAGAGGGAAGGGATGCTGGGCTGGGCCTGGAGACTCAATCTGCTCTCCTTCCACACAGACCTTGCCCACGTGTCCTACCCAGCCAGCCTTCCACGGCCATGGCAACCTACGGCCAGACACAGTACAGTGCAGGGATCCAGCAGGCTGCCCCCTACGCAGCATACCCGCCTCCAGCACAAGCCTACGGGATCCCTTCTTACAGTGAGTACCATACAGCCTTTACTTTCCTCCTGGGGTCCCCCAACGTCGTGGTCTCTATTTTGCCCTGTTGCCTCAGTTAAATGCAGAATGAGAAATGGAGCTGGCCTAATTTCAGATTGATTGGAGATAGAGGCTTCAGGCAGGGTTAGAGCAGCTACTCAAGAGATAACGTCAGGAATCAGCCTCTGCTTGCTTCCCTTGGTGTGGGCTTCAGTCTCACACAGCCTCTCCCATTGTGATGGCAAAGACATGCCTGCCGGTTCCCGGCTGCAAGGCCTCAGTAGAGAGACCCTCCTGTCGAGAACTTCCCGTATAGCACCAATAATTTCTCTGACTGGACTCACATGCCCATCCAGGACAATGGAATGCTCTGGATAGTCACATTTGGCCACATGTCCACCCATGGAACCAGGCGTCAGGTTGGCCTCACCAGCCGATCTGAATGTGAGAAGGAGGGGTTAACAAAGGAGCAGGGGGCAGGTGGAAACCACAGATGTCCACTGCAGCTGGCTTTGCAGTCCACCCAAATCCATGGTATCCAGTGGAAAGAACATAGCATTGGTGGGCAGGAGACCTCCTTCCAGACTCAGCTGCCCCTGCCTTCTCCAGGCCTCAGTTTCTACAACTGAAAAATTAATAGGTTCATCTTACCTTTCCAACTCTTTTTCTTGTTTTTTTCTTGAGATAAAATCTCACTCTACTGCCCTGGACAGAGTGCCATGGTGTCATCATAGCTCATAACAACCTGTCTCTTGGGCTCCAGCTATCCTCTTGCCTCAGCCTCCTGAGTAGTTGGGACTACCACATGACACCCAGCTAGTTTTTCTATTTTTAGCAGAGATAGGGTCTCGCTCTTGCTCAGGCTAGCCTT
Organism: Galagoides demidoff; assembly: GCA_963574575.1. Lineage (NCBI taxonomy): Eukaryota > Metazoa > Chordata > Mammalia > Primates > Galagidae > Galagoides > Galagoides demidoff. The sequence goes on along the minus strand of CAUYQV010171211.1, from coordinate 8,700 downwards.
GAACTTGTGAGCTCAAGCAATCCACCCACCTCAGCTTCCCAAAGTGCTAGGATTGCAGGGGTGAGCCACCATGCCCAGCCTACCTTCCAAGCTCTTAATAGATGGTGTCACTTGAGTTGAGTGTAGAGGCTGAATCTTACACAGCAGAAGCTCTGTAAGTTGACCACCGAAAGGACAATAGCAAACTGGTCGACATACAGAGGTGGTCAACATAAGGAACTAGGCCTACTGTGCTGATATGTACTTGTGGTACCTGTCTGATCGATGAAAATTAGGTCAATGTAGGGAGGTGGTAAATTGTGGAGATTCTACTGTATTACTGTATTTCTTTCTTCTTTTTTTTTTTGGAGACAGTCTCACTTTGTCGCCCTCAGTAGAGTGCTGTAGCATCACAGCTCACAGCAACCTCCAGCTCTTGGGCTTGGGCTTAGATGATTCTCTTGCCTCAGCCTCCTGAGTAGCTGGGACTATAGGTGCCCACCACAACACCTGGCTATTTTTGTTTTTTGCAGTTTGGCTGGGGCCGGGTTCGAACCCGCTACCCTCAGTATATGGAGCTGGTGCTCCGAGCCACAGGCGCCGTCCTCTACTGTATTTCTTTCTGCCCTATTCTTCCTCTCTACCTCTGTTCTGTTCATTCATGAATTTATCCCTTCATTCATTCATTCAATATCAAGTCATGTACTAGGCATACGATGTTTAGCAAAGCAGAATGGGCCTTGTCTTTGCAGAGCTTTCAGTCTGAAACAGGTGCATCAGCAGCACGGGGTCCACATTTTTGGTGTCAAGATGAGGAAGACCTGGGTACGTAGGACCTCTATAGACGGTTCCTGTTGCCTGGCTCTGCCACAGTCCCCGCTCAGCCCCTGTTAGTCCCTTGAATTATCTGCCTGCCCCCTGAAAATATTTGAGTTTGTAAATCCTAGCCCAGAAGGGAAAAAAATTACAATAGATTTTTTAAATTGTCTGTGCTATTTCAAATTATGACGCATGATGCAAAGGAAGAGCTACTGGCGAGAGAGAAAGCAAGGAAGACGCATTTAGGTTCCAGGGCCAGGCAAGGCCCTCTCAGTAGGAGCCAAGTCAGCTGAGAATTGAGAGATGGGCTTGTGCGAACACCAGAGAGTGTCCAGGAAGACGGGTGGCCCATGGGAAAGGGAAGGAATCTGGCAAATCCAGGATAACCAGTAGCCAGAGAGAATGGCAGATGCAGTAAGTGAGGTGGGCAGGGCCGTCAAGGCCAGAAAAGATTGGGGGGGGTTTATTCCAAGTGAGAAGGGAAACCACTGGGGAGTTACTAAGCAGTGGGTGATATGGTATAATTTGGGGTTTTTAAAGACCACTTTGGCTGCTGTGGGGAGGCTGGAATCAAGGAGAAGCAGAAAGGCCCAATGGGAGACAGATAGAGGAGGCAATGTTGGAGGCCTGGAGCAAGGCCGTGGCAGTGGGCAGACAGCAGGAGACAGAGTAAGGAGGACGCTGGAGGTGGGATTGACAGGTCCTGGTCAGGCAGCAGGTCAGGCATTAGTAGTAGTCACCACCATTGACTGTCTGTCTTTCACATTGGTTTATGTCCATTAATTCCTTTAATCCCCACCTCAACCCTACCAGGAAGGTCACATCATTATCCTCCCTGGAGGGATAAAGAAACAGAGGCCCAGGGGAGATAAATAACTCACCCAAGGTCACCCAGCTGTTTGGAAGCAAAAGTGGAACTAAACCCAGGCAGCCTCCCTCTGGAGTCCGTGCCCTCCCTGCTGAGCTCTGCAGCCTGGGTGTGCGTTCCATAAATCCTAGGGGATTACCTGTGACAGACCTTGGCCAACAGGTGTGGGCATCTTTGCTAACTTTCTTTCCCTGCTTTGCTAGAAGGGCTTATAATACAATCACACGTACGTTACCCAGCTTGGCTGACAGCCAAGGAAAATGAAGCCATATTATTTTTCACATAAAAGAGAAAACTAGTCCTGCTCCCAGACAAAACATGGCATCGGAGGGAAATTAATTCGGTTCAAAGTTATTTTACCGTCTCAGTTACGTTCGGAGAGTCTGCTCCTGAATGATGCAGCCGCGGTGATAAGAGCACATGTCCTGGAATTCTGCTGCCTGGACTCACATCTCACCCCTGCCTATTGTCAGTTATAAGATGCTGGGCCAATGGCCTCACCTCCATGAGCCTCAGTTTCCTCATTCATACAATGGGAATAATCCTAATCTGGCCTCCTCGTGGTTCTTGTAAGGATTAAATGAGATCATCTCTATCAGGCGATGGCTCAATTTTTCTTTAAAGAGCCAGCTTAGTACATAATGTCTACTTTGTTTGCCATATGGTTGCTATCACAGCTATTCAGCTCTGCCATTGTAGCGTGAAAGCAGCCAGGCAGTATGTAAAATAATGGGTATGCCTCTGTTCCAATAAAACTTTATTTACACAAACAGGCAGCAGGCCAGATTTGGCCCATGGTCCCTGATCTAGGTGAAGGGCTTCCTCTGAGGGCCCAGCCCAAGAGAAATGCTCAGTCAATACCAGCTGTCTGAGTAGAAGCCAGGCTGCCACGCACACACCCATGTCCATGTCACAACAATAACAGGTGGGATGAAGAGCCGTTTCCCCTTGCATATGCCTGCACTCCTGCAAGAGTGTTTGCTCATCGTCTGGGCAAACTTTGTTGACTCTTGCTGGGAAACTTTTTTCATTGCTCCTTGGCAAATAGCACTGTTTACTTTTGTTTAAATAGCTAGAGGGAAATAACCCAGTTGAACACTAGAGACAAGGACACTGGGGAGTATTGAGTATTTTTTTCTCAATTGCTTATGCAATATTTAAGACATATAATAAAAGCATAAAGAGTAATTCTACAAACACCTGTGAATTGACCATCCAACTTAATAGAGGGAGGTGGCCTTCCTTTTTTCCCAAAGATACCCCCCCCCAATTTTGATGTTTATTGTTCCCCTGAATTTCTTCTTGTAGAAGAGGAGGCAGCAAACTTTTTCTGCAAAAAGCCAGATAGTAAATACTTTTGTCTTTGCAGACCATACAGACTCTATTTTAACTACTCAACTCTTCCATTGGAGTGGAAAAGAAGCCACAGACAATACATAAATGAACAGGCATGTCTGTGTTTCAATAAAACTTTATTTACAAAAACAGGCAACAGATCACACTTGGCCTATGGGCTGTAATTTGCTGACCATGATGTAGAGTATTTTAAGCATGTTTTAAAATTTTATGTACATTGTGTCTTTTAGTATGCATGTTTTTACAACTTGCTTTTTCCACCTGACTTTACTTCTGTAAATTTTAACCCTATTCATACATGTAAATATGGTTCACTCATCTTCACTAATGTCTAATACTCCATTATTTGTACCAGAAGTCATTTATCCATTCTTGTATAGGTGTTCATTTAGGGTTTGGGGTATTTGTTTGCTTCTCACTACATAGGATGTTGCAATCAGCATCTCTGTGCACTTCTTGGAGGTAGAAATCTAAGAGTAGAGTTTCTGCATCACGAGGTAGATGCATCTTCCACGTTCCCAGATAACAGTAAAGCACGTTTGTTGTCTATAGTTGTGTACCAAGCCACCCAGAACTTGGTGGCTTAAAATACTGATGTATTATGTCTCCTAATTCTTTCGGTTGGTGAGGGGGCCTCCCCTGGCTCCTCTCATGCTGCTGTGTTTAGCTGGCAGGTCAGTGGAAGTTGGCACACTTGGCACAGCTGGGCCTTCATCCTGGGCTCCTTCACAGCACAGTGGGCTCAGGTTTCCAGAGGCATGAAGCTAGAAGCTTTAAAGCCTCCTGATGCAGAGTCTCCAGAATTCACACTCATGTGAATCACTCTGTTCCAAGTCCTCACATGTCACAAGGCCGGCCTAGATTCTAGGGGTGGGAAAATGCATGCCACCTCTTGACAAGAGGAGCCGCAAAACACTGTGACCGTGGTTTTCAATCCGCCAGGTAGATCCAAATTTCTTAATGAATAAGCAGAGATCTGCTCACCGAGAAAATGAATCTGTTGGCATCCAGTGGTGGAACAGGAAACTCAGGGACCAGGGGAGTTCAGTATTCAAACACAGACTACACTTTCCCATCTAGCTCATAGTAGGATCCTTTAATACCTTCCTGTGCTGCTCAAGGGAACATGATAGGCCAGGGTGCTGCCTTTGAAACTCTAGGGTGGGACTTTTCTTCTAGATAAATTCCTGAGGGTGGAGGACCTCTTTTGTCTTCCTTTGCTTCCCCCTGCCCCAAAGTATTCCATTAGGTAGCCACAGCCTACAAGCACAAAGCTGGAGCAAGCAAGATTATCAGATCCGGCTCAGGACCCATAGCACAGTGGTTACTGGACCAGCCACATACACCGAGGTTGGCGGGTTCCAACCCAGCCCAAGCCAGCTAAACAGCAAGGACAACTGCAACAAGAAACATCTGGTGTTGTGGCAGGCCCCTGTAGTCCCAACTACTTAGGAGGCTGAGGCAAGAGAATTGCTAAAGCCTAAGAGTTTGAAGTTGCTGTCAGCTGTGACACCAGAGCACTCTACTGAGGGCAACATAGTGAGACTCTGTCTCCAAAAAAAAAGGGATCATCAGATCGTTGGCAGCAAAGAGCTCAGTTAGAACTGTGGGCAGTGGAGCTGAAGGTAGGCCTCAGGGATCATTTGTAAGGGTCATCTGCTGTGCTCCCTGGATTACGGGGTGCCTGAGATGATCTTAGATGGCATATACACAAATGGACTTTAAAGGAGGTTGCTGTAAGCTGTGACGCTATGACACTCTACCGAGGGCCACAAAAAAAAAAATTGCACATCACTACATAAAGGGGCTGCTGACATTTTAAACACAAACCGTGTTCTGACCATCCTCTGCCCACAGCCCTCTGAGGCTCCTCTCACTCAAGGTCAAAGCCAGTGGTTTTCCAATGTGGTATGTCTGCCCTGACCCCACCCCATGGCTTCTGACCTCATTCTCATGGCTTCTCTGGCCACCCCCGTCTAGCTCCCTCACTCCGCTCCAGTCACACTAGCCTTTTTCTTATTGTTTGCTCATCCAACATACCAAATATGATCCTGCCTCAGGACCTTTGCACACATTGTTCCCTCTGCCTGGACAGCTATTTCTCTATCTACAAATCTGTTCCCTCTCTTCCTTTAAGTCTTTGTCCAAATGTCACCCCCACCCCAGGTAGAATCTTTCCATATAGCTCTATTTAAACTTCCAAATTCCAACTCCCTGTCAGCCAACTTTGCTACCTTCTTCTCTGCTTTATTGTTCTACCTAGCACCTTCAGACTATAAATGGAGTCCCAAATATTCAGTCATGCTTGGAGGATTGCGTTGGTGTGAGGTTAATAAGGTGGCGGGGAAGAGAGTGTGCAACTGATCAGCTGAGCACACCAGGGGTCTCGGAACCAATCATGTTCTCTCCACTGTTACCCAGAGACCAATCTGTGTGGCCCTGTAGACTTTGTGTTTTGCTTATTTTTTTCTGTTGTTATTCTCCTTCCACTGGAGTGTAAGCTGAAAGCTCTACTGTGCCTCCAGAATCAGGAATCTGTACCTCCTGGCACGTTGTAAGTACTGAGCAGAGTTGTAGCATCAATGAATGGATGCTCATAGGTCTCTGTTGTTGACACCCACTCTGAAATGCACGCACCCACTTCAGTGCGTCCATGAGCACAAGCCAGTAGAACCTGTGGCCAGTTTCTGAGCGTCCTGTAGAGGCCTCATTCTCTATGTAGTGAAGATGTTCATCAGACACGCTCCGGGAATCGGAGATCTGAGATCAGTCTCTCCCCACGCCAAAACTTGACTAGATTTCCTTTGAATTCAATCTCTTAAGGAGCAGCGCTTCTCATCTGGCTTGAAAGACCAGTTCACAGGGTTTACTTTTTTATTTCCAGTCCATCGTGAACTGATACGTTGGTGAAATAAAATTAATTACTAGAAAAAATTCAATCTAAATGTTTTAAAAAGCATATACAATGCAAGCCTGTTTTTCCACAGTGCATTTATTACCTTTGCAATAAATTAGAATGAGTGGACTGTTGGTGAATCAGCTCCTGCCCCCATACGGTCCCTCTCCCAGCCCATTGCTCCCCGGGTTGGGGCCTGTGCTTCAGGGAAACGTGCAGAGCTGGCTGAAGCAGAAGGCAGATATGTAACCATGGCCTTGGAATAAGCAAGTCTCCCATGAGAGGAGTGGAGAGTGTGTCTTACACTTAAGTGGCGTCTTCTGTGCAGAGGAGGGACGGTTCAGTTAACTGTAACTCTGCTCAGTACCTACACCTTCACTCAAAATCCTAATGGGCATTTAAGCCATGCATGTTGCTGCTCGGTGGAAGAAGGAGATGCAGACTCACGTACCCCCAGGGCCAGGCAGGTAGCTTGAAGATGACTGATCACTGCCTGCCTTTCCTTTCCCCACTTTTTTTTTTCACAATTTTTAGCCAGGGCTGGGTTTGAACCCGCCACCTCCAGCATATGGGGCCAGCACCCTACCCCTTTGAGCCACAGGCGCCACCTCTTTTCCCCACTTTTGATAGTGTCAAAGGATAGATAAAAAAGAAAATAGCACCTTAAAGCCAGCCTCAACGATCAAAGTCATGGAGCTGGTATGGAGTTTCTGGTGACCTGGGGAAACCGTAAAGGCAGCAGGTCGTCACATGGGAACGCAGACATGATATTGCTAAACCATCCTGTTGCTCCAGGAAGCCATAATTCCATAATCTTCTGATTTTTAAACAAAATCTACTAAATTAGATTTTCCTTTAAAATTGCAGACCAAGCAAAATGTGTCTGTAGGCTGACTTCGGCTGAGATGTCACCAGTTTGCACTTCCTGGTGACGAGGACAATGAAATTGCATGCTGTCTTGACTCAGCACCTCTTCTGTGGGTGACAGTGATGCATCCTAATCATGTGCCCTTGGTGCTTTTTTTCCCCTCCTTTAAAGGCATCAAGACAGAAGACAGCTTGAACCATTCCCCCGGCCAGAGTGGATTCCTCAGCTACGGCTCCAGCTTCAGCACCCCACCCCCTGGACAGAGCCCATATACCTACCAGATGCACGGTCAGTGCGCCGCTGCGGCCCTCCCCGCCCATCTCTGAGTTGGGTGTCCATACACTCATTTATTCAGCAGATTTATTAAGCACCTACTGTGCGCCACGCACTCTCTCGAGGATTAGAGTTACAGTAGTGAACTAAACAGATGAGACCTGCCCTCAGGACCATCACCTGGCAGCTGGGAAGGACTGGCAATGATCAAGTCAACAAAGAAGCCAGATAATTTTGGGAGGGGTTGAGTGTAATAAAGCAAATAAACACAATGTTAGGATAGAGGGTGATGAGTACTTGGGAGGTCAGGAGAGGTGATATTTGTAACTTTAGATCAAGTCATCAGGCTCGTTGAAGAAATGGTATTGGACAAAGCTTCAGAGGGTAGGGCAGAGTCAACCAGCTGGACATTGCTTTCAGCCAGAGGGATCAACCAGTGCAGACGCTGTATGGAGGGAAATATCTCAATGTGTTTGAGGCACACAGGAGGGGCCAGTGAGGCTGGAGCAGGGTCAGAGGGCACAAAGGAAGAAAGGGTCTTCGGCAGAGAGTGGGGCCAAATCACACGGGGCCTTGAGGGTTGTAGGGAAAAGGTGGCTTGTATTTTAAGTGTGATGAAATAGGCAAGTCTATTGTAAAGACTCAGTAAAATGTCGGGTTCTGGGAATATTGGATGGGCAGGTAAAGAAGCTGTTATTACAGGCAGGAGGTTCACAGCTCCCCAGCCCTTTAGAGTAGCCTTAGATGGGAAAGAAAGAACCCATTGTGTAATGCCTCACTGCACATGTCATGAAACTGGCTTGCTGGATCCTCCTGGGCCATCCAGGGGTCTCTTCTCTGCTCTGATGCCCCCTGGGGAACATGTTGGAGTTGATGCGTGGAGCAGAGGGCTGGTAGCCACAATCTGGGAGATCCTTTTCTGCTATTCTTTTCCTTTGTGAAATGTGGAAAAATTCCTATCAAGGGTCTGAAAAGTAAAATGTAAAATAGAAAGGGTGATGACAAGCTAGTGGGCTAGTAAGTGATTATACTTTTCTTTCTTCTTCTTCTTTTTTTTTTTTTCAATTGCGACCTGGTCACACTGTGTTACCCAGGTGGTCTGAAACTCCTGACCTCAAGCTATCCTTCTGCCTTAGCCCCCCAAGTAGTTTGGACCATAGGTGCATGCCACCAGACCCAGCTTTGACTGTACTTTTGTGTAAAAAATATTACTGTCACTTCATCTTTTTTATTTTAATTTTTTATTATGGAAACGATAAAAATGGTTGTCAAGGGAAGACTTATTGGGGAAAAAAATTTGTGAAGGAGCAGTGAATGATCTCAGCTTGTGTGTAGAGAAAAGAGGTGGTGGGAATTCATGCTGAGCCCTTGGAACAGCAACCCATGAAGGTCTGCATCAACGTTGATTAACCATTAACTGACCTTGACTGAACACTGGAGATGCCAGGTGATATTGTGTGGACCATCTCATACAACCTTCATGACACTCTGAAATGTTGGTACTGTATTATTCCCATTTTACAGAAGAGGAAACTGAGGCATAGAGGAAATGACTGATTTGTCCAATATCAGAGCAAGAAGTTTAGCTGTTACTGCAAGTGTAATGGAAATGGACTGTACTGAGTCTCTCAGGGGGTGTCT
>CAUYQV010171207.1:0-54138 GCA_963574575.1 Galagoides demidoff | reverse complement strand
TTTCATCCACAGATGACACAGTGAAGCAGAAGTAGTTTAGAGGTTGACAGACTCAAGATGGCTCTTAATAATAAAAGAACAAGTGATTCCATTTCATTGTGCGCAAGAGACTTGAACAGAAGATTCTCTGAAGAAGACAGGCACATGGCCTACAGACAAGTGAAAAAATGCTCATCATCTTTAATCATCAAAGAAATGCAAATCAAAACCACTTTGAGATATCACCTAACTCCAGTAAGAGTAGCCTGCATAACAAAATCCCAAAACTACAGATGTTGGCATGGATATGAAAAAAAGGGAACACTTCTGCAGTCCTGGTGGGAATGCAAGCTAATACGTTCCTTTTGGAAAGAAGTTTGGAGAACACTTAAGGAACTAAAAGTAGACCTCCCATTCGATCCTGCAATTTCTTTATGAGGTATATATCCAGAAGATCAAAAATCATTTTACAACAAAGATATTTGCACCAAAATGTTTACTGTAGCCTAATACATAATTGCCAAGTCATGTAAGAAACCCAAGTGCCCATCAACCCATGAATGGATTAATAAAACTGTGCTACATGTATACCACGGAATATTATGCAGCCTTAAAAAAGATGGAGACTTTACATCTTTTATGTTTACCCAGATGGACCTAGAACATATTCTTATTAGTAAAGTATCTCAAGATGGAAGAAAAGGTATCCAGTGTACTCAGTACTATTATGAAACCAATGTATAATCACCCACACTTTCATATGAAAGATAAAACACTACTATAGCCCAGGATGAAGAAGGGAAGAGGAGAATAAGGAGAGGGCTGGAGGGAGGCTGAGTGGAGGGAGAGGAATTGGTGGGACCTCACCCAATGGTGCATATTGCAGGGGTACATGTCAAATCAATCAGGAGTAGAGTATAAATGTCTTAACACAATAATTAAGTGAAGTGAAGGCTATGTTAACCAGTTTGATGTAAGCATTCCATATTGTACATAAAATCTGCATATTGTACCCCATAAATGCATTAATGTACAGTCATGGTTTAATTTAAAAAAAAAAAAAAGGAGAAGACAGCTCTGCTCAGAACTCTCAGCTCCCTGGAAGAGCTAAACCGCCAGGTCCCTGGTTCCTACAGACCGTGTATGAAGAAGGGAAGGTACAAATCTGGGATGTGGGCTGAAAACTGACTTGGTAGAGTTTGGAAGAATTGAGAAAAATAAGGATTTCTTGAAGAGGGAAAATGAGCTATGAAAAGATAAGAATTAAACATTTTTAAAAAGCATGATTAAGCTATGTATTACTCTATTTTGAAAAAAATTTCAAAGTCAAGGTGATGGATCAGAAACCAGTTCAAGGCACCAACTTCTGAGCATTCAGGTAGCGAGATGGACTAGCAAGAGCTCAACTTTCCTTGAAGGCCGTAAAGTTTAGAGAAGGACACGCAGCTGATCTGAGGTCCTGCAAAGGGCTATAGGTACCTGTCCAGCTGGTGGTGAGCAAAAAAAAAAAACACCTGGTGTTACCCCACTCAGGACCTGAGGGCTTTAGGAAGGATTTGCCTGCCGGGTGCAGTGGCTCACGCCTATAATCCTAGCTGGGATGCCAAGGTGGGTGGATTGCTTGGGCTCACAAGCTTGAAAACAGCCTGAGCAAAAGTGAGGCCTTATCTCTACTAAAAATAGAAAAAAATGAGTCAAGAGGATCGTTTGAGCCTGAGTTCCAACTCAGGGTTGCTGTGAGCTATGATGTCACAGCACTCTACCCAGGGCGATAGCTTACGACCTGTCGCAAACAAAAAAAAAAGGAAGGATTTGCCACTCTGAGCATATGTAGGTTCAGTGAGCTATTACGGGACAGGGAGAATCACAGGATATAAGCCCCATGATGGACAAAAGAGGCAGGAAGGAGGGAGAAAGGAGAAGGGCAGGGAAGGGAGGGGAGGGAACATAGAGGTGGGAAGATCGAGACCTAATCCCAAAGCCTCCACCCTGGGTCTTGCGTGCGGCACTCAGGATGGGTTCATGGACCTGTAGCAGTGTTGTATGGACCAGTGATTCTGTGCCAGTGGCAGGGGGCAGTGATCGTCTGTAGCACTATGGATGATCAGCCCTCTATGTGAGCATTAGGTCCAGGAGAGAGGGGTCAAGTTCAGCCATATCTTCACTCCACCAAACAGCAACCTCATGATACTACAGATTGAGACGAAGGTCTTCTCTGCACTGATTTTTCTTCTTAGGTAATTCTATAGGAAGGTCTTTTTCCCCTTACAAAAACTTAAAGGCTGTTCATGATGGAAAAGAAAATACAGTGGGTCACAATATGGAGGGAGCTTAGCCAAGATGAAAAGGAAGGGAAGATGCAGGGAGAGGCTGGAAGTGGCCGAGGCCAGAGAGCCTGCCCTGGGAGCCACGGTGCCCAGTGCAGCACGGACTCACATGTGGCTTTATACACGCAGTTACCTATTCATGCCTCAGATGGCTCATCCAGGAAATGTAATAATAAAAGCACCTCTTCACGAAGTGGTCATGAAAAGCAAATGGGTTAACATGTGTGAGAGCTCAGGACAAAGAACGTGGTGTGCAGAATACTCACCAGGTTTCCGTGGCCTTTGTCCACTTTCCCCCTGCTGATTTTCAGAGGAAAAGCGATTCCAGAAGAGATGCCAAATTACTAATTTCTGTGACCTCCTGTCCTCCCATCCCACCCATCCAAGCTTGTAGATCAGAGCTTAGAAATGACTCGGGCATTCACCCTGAACTCAGAACATTTCTGGCAGAATTTTTCTGCTCCAAGGAGCTGCCAATTAATTATATGGAACGTGCCTCCCTCTGAGCCAGAAATGTCACAGCACAGATTTTCTTTAAGAAGACAGACCAAGAGGCCCGTTTCCCTGAACACTCTGAGGAAGCTGACAAAATGCAGAATCAATGTGCAGCCATGCAGAAGGGGAGGAAGAGGAGGAAGGGGAAGAACAAAACACAGGGCCTTCAGGGTCAGCTTATCAACACGCAGAATCCAAAGCTGCACACAGTTCAGGGCCACCCAGCCCCACCTGTCCATCTTCACTTTCATGAGGACCCTATGAGGCCATGGCTGTGCAGAGAGGCCGGGGCACCACGTTTCACCTGTTCTGTTCCCTCTCCTCCCACGTCTGATATATCAGCCAGCGCAGTTAACTTTATCCATCCCTGTGTGGGCCCCTGATTTCATATCAACTGATGACTCAGGTAAGGAAACTTCCCATTGGCGGGAAGAGTACAGACAGCCTCAGGACTCCAAGGTCGGGGCAGAGGGTCCCAGCAGGGAGTTGACAAGGGGAAGATAAAGTCAACCAAAAATGTCCAAAATGCTGGCCCACTGCAGCAGAAGGGCACCTTTCACTGCTCTCTGATCCCCGTCCCCACCTGCAGACCCAGCTTTGCTCTGTCCCTGCGTCCCTCCCTTTTACCAGTCGAGTGTCCCCAGCCTCCCACCTGCCCTGCAGTCTGATGCCACAGCCCTTCTCTGGGTCATCTGGCATGCACTTGCTCAATGTCAGCATCTCTGTGTGTGTGTTGCATTTTCAAAATCTAGAAGAAAGATGGTTTAACTGGTCAATATAGTGCCATATGGAGCAAACTGGCTGGGAAGAGCTGTTACAATAGGCTACTGTGCAGAGAAGCTAAAGACAGCTGCTTTGGGGGAGTGAGGGGCTTCAAGCATACAGTTCTGTCATTTAGAGAAACATTATATAAAAAGAAAATCTGTGCTGACCCTCAGTGGTCAACACACTCATTCACACTTCCAGATTCTTTTTGTGTTATTATTATCATTGTTGGGGATTCATTGAGGGTAAAAAAAAAAAAAACAAGTTACATTGATTCACTTCCAGATTCTTATACCTTGGGTCTGCGGGTCTAGGCACGCACGTTGGATGCAGGGCATTGTAAGCAATATCAGAAGGGTGGGAGGGACCCAAAGAGCAGCCAGCTCGTGAACATATGGAAACTCTGGCAGGAACATTTTGCACTTCATGAATCCAGACCTGTTAGCAAGTGGAGCAAGAGTTTGTCACAGGCATTTACAAATGGCTCCTTTCATTTAAAATGTTCTTTCTTATCGGCAATTCACAGGAGGAGTTCCTCATCTGCTCCAACAGACGGGAGCAGCCCCTCATGTGAAATCAGCATTTGACCACTGGGCAGGGGTGGGCTGGACCACCCAGGCTCCCCCAAGGGGCTCCCAGTCCAGCTCCCACACTGGCAGGCCCTGTGCTGGCTGGAGTCCTGGGATCTGGATTGGGGCCACAAAGAGGCTTCACCATAACTGACGTTACCGCGCATTTGACCGTGGTATTGAGGGTAAGGGCCTCCTCCCCACCCATAGTGTGGTCTCCACAGCAACTGATCATAGCATTATACACATCTGGAGGGAGAAGCACATTTCTAGGTGGGCGATAGAGAAGGTGGTTTGAGAAAAATGTCCAGATCTTGTTAAACTCTTTTGTGGCCTTGGGAATGTCACTTAAACTTCAGCTCTCTACAAAAAGGAGCTAGAGCTGTGCCCACAGTGGGCACGTGGATTTCTGTGAAGAGTGGTCAGAGCAGTCTAGAATAGTGCACATCCACTGATAGAGAAAATAGCTTCAGTTTCTGAAATTGGCTCCAGATTTAGTAATGATAGCAAATGAGATCATCTCTGTGACCTGACAAATAGCTTCAACTTATCCCATTATTCCACTTAGCTCTTTAATCTTAAATAAGAGAGAGCTAAAATTACAAATTTCGTGGAGTTGCTTAGTGGCTAATACTATTGTGTGGGTCACCCCTTTTCCTTCCTGGGATGGAAGTATCCCTATACTTTTATGGTGCGACTCTGATGCTGCATTAGCCCCCCTGTGCTCCCCGGGCTGAGAGCAGCCACGGTGACCCTCGTGACTCAGCTTCCTGTGCACCTGGTCTCAAGTGTGATCCCTCAGGGAGCTGGCCTGAGGGAAACGGCATCCCTTGCATGAGATCAACCTGGCTTCCCCTACCATGAGGGGCAGGCACCAAGACCTGCCGGGCCACTGTGGCAAGCTGAGCCCGAGTCTGCCCTTAGCTCAAAGACAACACATCTCACATGGCTGAGCTGGCCTCACACTCCTGTCTTGATGTACTGGCCCAGAGCCTGGCCATGAAAGGGGCAGAAGGCTGCTGCCAAGGACACAAGGCTGGCTGCGATCACTCTGCAAATGGAGAAGAAAGGTATCCTCTTCCAGCCTGGGTGGGGAGGTGAGCACCTGCTGGGTGACCTGGCGGATGTCTCAGTAGTGCCCAGGGACCTCGCTGCTCACAGCTGCCGAACAGAGCTCCCATCCAGAGCCCCAGCCCAGCTCAGTCCAAGAGGGAAAACCAGAGTCTAGAACACCTCACTAAGGTGGAGCTTGAGGGAGCAGGCCAGACTCCACAACAGCCTAGGAATCAATGTCCAAACTGTATACAGCCTGGAAAGAAATAGCTGAAAGAGTCCATGTGTGATTCAGATTTTATCTCATGCCCCTCTGAGTGAAATCAAGATGAGATTTTACTCTGATTTCTCTCTCAGATTTTGTTCTGTCTTACAGCGGCGGTGGGGAGGGGACCTGAATGGGCTTGACAGATACAGATCTATGTGAACGGCCCGGGATTTGGCAGAATGTTCAGAAGATCAATTGCATGCAGTGCCTTGAAAAATGTTCATTTATGGGGTGGAACTGCCTTATTTCAGAATATATGATGCTTGAGGGCTCACAATTATCTGAAAGAAAAAAACCCAGAAATAAGATGTCAACAACATCATTTTTGTAACCCATATTGATGACTGTGAAAAACTCTTTGGCATTAATAAAACTTGAGTGATTGCCTTTCCCAATTGTCCAAAATGAGAAGCAGACTCAAACAGGCACATTTCTGCCAAGGGAGATTTCTCTTAATTGCCCCCTGAACCTCATTGGCTGCAGGGTTTAGTAAACAACCAGAGCCTTGAATCTCTCTAAAATGACCACATGGTCCATGCTCACGTACTCAGGCATCTGCACGCACCCACCCAAAATGCTCACCTATGAAGAGAAAGGGCCCAGCTGACTTGGAAAAACGGTGATTAGACTTGCTGGGGGAAAGTACAGGCAGTGCATAGGACAGATAACAAATGTCTGCCAAAAGCTTTATCACACGGGACCCGGCTTGCTAAGAGGTCCTCGGCCTCTGTGTTTGGATAAACGGGGTTTGAATTACTCAAAGTGACTTGCCTTCTAAAACCACACAGAATTCTGCTTTGCGCAATAAAACCTCAAGACTCCTAAATCTCAGAGAAGTAGAAAAGCCAGGTCCCTTAGGACTTAAATAGGAAGAGAAGAAGCAACAGCCAAGAGCATTATTTCCATCATACACAGAACCGCTTCCCTGTCCTCATACCGGTCGCAGCTTATAAAGGAGATTAAAAGTCCAGTTTAACCCAGCAAGATGAAAAATCTGAGGTCAAGAGGTATCTGCCTGGAGCTAGGCTGACCAGGCCAGAGGACAGCGTGAGTTCCTTCTGAACCACGACAAGGTTGCCATGCCCTCAGGGCTTAAACCCAAGGAGGCAAAGAAAATTTCCAAAAGACTATACTTTCAGTGCAGAAAGTGAAGGGAACAAATTGATGTTCAATCTCCTTGAAGGTTTTCAAGATTATTAGATTATCATTTCAAGACAAGAACATTCTGACATGATGTAGCAGTTGGACTACAGAGTGGAAGGCTGAACCAAAGCAAATTTGCTACGTCTGGATGCTGGGAGACCATTTCTCTTCTCCCAACTTGACTGTTTCTTCCCCTGTTGATTCATTGCATCTATTAAAGCCTAACACTCTTACCATATGCCTGCTATTTTTCTCTTTATCTTCCCAACTCCCCTTATGGGGATCAAGAGTTGGTCAAACATGCTAATGAGCAGGACTGTCCTGGTGAAACCCCATGAGGACAATTACAGACTTTGGCCCCTGGCAATATGCTCAGTCCTCTTCTCAGCCCCATTCTCTGTTGCTCAAGGTGGTGAGTCTTTGCCATCAACTGACACTGAGCAGGGCTCTGCCTCTCACTGGTACTGAGAGCTTAAGCAACGAACAACTTTCGGAGGCTGTTTTCTCCTATGGGAAATAAAACCCATAACAAAACCTGTGAGAATTAAACATACGATAGTTAATAAGTATAATGCCATTAGCCTACAAGCCCCAAACTTCATCACAGGAGCTCATAAAAGCAAAGATCTCTCTCTGGCTTCCCTGTGCTGGTACGTAGGCCTGGGACCCCCCCCCCAAGGGGCTCATTTTGCACCAAACTTGACCCCAAAGCACTGCAAGAAAGGCCCCAGAAGGGCCCAGCTCCATGTGAGGGAGCCTGTCTAGACAAAGCAACAGCACCCTTTCCAAATAAGTAGAAGTATGGGACAGGCTGGCATGCTTTTGTTTAAAATCAAATCTCTTTTTAAGATTACCATTGTTTTCTTAAATTCACTTTCCTTCCTTTGCTTCCTGTACATACAGAAAGTTCACACTCACATGCTCGCAACACATCACAACACAGATATGCATGATGTCACCCGAGGACCCCTGCGCAGGGGAATTCCACGACGGAGCCGTGCCGCTGTGGGAAGCCACTGCCAACCCAGAGCCACCGTGCTGCCCACTCATGGCGCCCTGTCCTGCTGTCCTTAGCCTGTGCACACATGCGACTGGCTGAAGAGAGGCCCTGCTGGCAGAGGAGAGAGAGGGAAGGGAGGAACAGAAGGGCCTGACACTGATGTGCTTTCCAGATGGAGATTTAAATTGTTCTGAATTGTCTGAAACAACACTGCTCTAACTGTTTTTATATTTTTAATTCTAATTGGTAAAAGACTCTTAAATGATATTCCATAATGGTATAAAGTTACCTTGGAAAGAGAAAAAATATGGGAGAGTATCAATAAATGTATTCTGTTTGTAATTTTTGGATGGGAGGAGAGATCAGGAATGCTTTATTCCTTTGCGTTTGCTTCTCCCTTTTAATTAAAATGAGTCCTTCACCTTCTTTTCCTGTAGCCACCGGCCTCTATGCTCCCCATCACCTCTTCAGGGAAGCTAGTCCCTGCTCTCCTCTTCCTCCCGATAATTAACTAATCTCTGTTAACTGCCTCATTACTTAATTCACTTACCGCAGTCACAACGTTGATTATTCCCCAAGTATCTGCATCTAGTAACACTTCTAAAGTCACTCAACTACTTCATGAAGACCTGTGATGCTGATGCCATAGGAAGACTGCCAGTCCTGGAAAGAAAGAAAACTGAGCCCAGAAAGCAAGTGACAGAGGAAGCTGTGGAGTCCCCGAGACTGGGCAGTGGTGGGTGGGAGCACCCAGCCAGTCAGGGGCAGGAGCCACAAGTGAGAACATTGGGTGGTTTGGAAAGAAAGGGCCGGTGTCCCACTGGGCTCTGGGTGTGCAAGTAGAGCTGGGTGCCTTGGGTGGGTGGGGTCCCTCTCATTCCCATATCGTGCCAGCTGGGGATAAGTCAGAGTTAAGGTCTCAGTCTGCTGCTCCAAGGACAAATATAAGACAAGAGCCCAAGGAGAAAAACCAAGGTACCTGGGCCTCCCAAGTGAGTTGGGGCTAAGTCAGATGTTTTTCTCTCCCCCCCCCAGAGTTCACAGTCTTTCAGGGAAGCCAGGACTGCTGCCTGCAGAGGCAACTGGGAGCACTCAGGTTTGCCCAAAGCAGAGGGTCGAGAGAGTCAGGGAAACAAAGACAGGAAGAGGCCAGTGCAGGCTGTTCTGGGCATGACCAAGAAATTTGAAAGGTAGGTGAAAAGCAGGGCAGCCCCAGGCCGGAGGATCTCTGGGTCCTGGGCACTATGACCAGAGGAAGCATTTCATGGCAGGTGACTGGCAACACAGGGGACGCAGGAGACAACTGTGCAAAGGGGAAACAGAGGCAGAACTGGCACCAGGTTGGGGGGCATCTCAAGCACCTGCTGACCCTGGCAATGTGGACACCAGCTACACAGAGCAGACACCAGCCAGGACATCCTGCTGGTGTGTGTCCACAGATGTGAGCCCCCTCCAGAGAACCAACGAGGGAGAGAGAATGAGGGTGTCTGAAGAGTGTCCGCGGCACAGCTGGCCTCTTGCCAGGGTGTACTACAAGTGTGAGGTGCAGACGTCCTCTGGTGTGCGACCTCAACAAACAAGACAGAAATGACTTCTCGCAGACCCATCCATAGCTCTGCCCTTCACACGTGCTTTCCTGAGACCAGAGGGGATTCAGACACAGAGAGACTCCCACGGGCTGGGGGCGTCCAGTTCGCTGAGAAACCCCGCTGGCTCCGATTTCCCCCTCATAAACTCGGCACATGTTCAGTCTTTGCACCAGTCACTCTCCGTAGCTGTGGGGCCATTTATCTTACTTTTCTGTCGTGGTAAAGCTGACCCAAAAAAGTAAAAACAAAAGAAAATAAACAGGGTCTTTCCCATTATCCCTGAACACTGATGGGGAAGGGCGCCCGCAAAGGCATTTCGGAGACCTACCCTGCCCTGCCAGGTTAAGGTTCAGCAGCTGCTAATTTACCTCGGACAGTAGACTTCCAGCGCCAGGGGAGAGGGACCACACACGCTTTGCAGGCCATGCAGACCCCCTCCTCGGCACAGGGTCTTGGGGAAGGCTGCCCCATGGCGGGGGAGCGTCACAGAGCTCGGAAACAACGTGCAGGGTGCCACCCAGCTTCAGTCGGAGCCCAAGGTGTTTTTGCTGTGTTCTTCTCCTATGTCCTGTTCTTCCTAGTCACAGCAAAAATTAAGCTCAAGGAACAGAAATCTCCGCCCAATGATAGCCCAGCCGCCGCTTGTAAATTTCCAGCCACAGGGACTTCAGTTCCTCCCGGGCAGGCCCGTCTGTGAACTCCACCTCCCTCAGCTTCTGCCCCCTAGTCCCTTTGGAGGGACGGAGTAGCAGTGCAGCTTTGGGGTAGTTCCTTCTGGAGTCTTCTAGTGATGGTGTAATGCTGCCAATGTAACAACTTTGGAGGGCACCCACAAAAGGGTAGACGGCAAACAAAGCTCCTGATTGCTGGAGACCCTGGAAGTAAGCCTCAGATACTTTCTGAACTTGGTCTCTGGGCTTTTCACATTCAATGCTGAACCCGCTGTGCCCTGACCTGAAGTGGTTCCTTTGGCAGGTTGATGGCACATATGGAAATTCTCCATTTCAATTTCAGCGTTTCCCCTCTTGGACAAGCAGGTCAGCTAGCATAAACTAGTGTGAACAGCTATTCTGGGGAGGAAGATTTCCACACAGTGGACTTGTTCTGCAGATGAAAAGTGAACCGTCGGGGCACTGTTCCTGGTTTTCTTCTGCTCCACGCCACCTGCAGTCACTCCTCCCAATCACAGAAAAACCTAAATGGCAAGACCACATGGTCCGTCTTCAGCCACGCCTTCCTGATTCCTTAGATGCTATGGAAATGGGCCCTAAGTCATCCATAACCCAGGCCTCCCTCTCCAAGTTGAAGGGTATTTATAGACATGTCAGCCATCTCTCACCTCCAGGAGCTAAATCTTCCCCTAGATGAGGACAGACATCCACCCTTCCTTTACTTCGGTCTGAAATGTGGAGGATTTTGTATATATTTTTCCATCCATTATAGGAGTTGAGGTTTCTTCCCTATGTTTTGTAGATGACTCTTTCCCTATATTGGGGTCTTTGGGGTGCATTCCAAGAGGGAAGTTCTATAAATATGTCCCTTAGCTACCAGCTTTCTCAGAACTTCTGCTTAATTTTTAATGGTGTTCTTATTTGACACATGTATGTCTATTTATATTATCTCTTTGTTAATTGTACCTTTCATCAATAATGTCACTTTCTCCCTCCTTGTTAATTCTTTTTGCTGTTGCTATTTGTTTGTTTTTTGCACTGAATGCTACTTTTGATGAAAGTGGTCTTTTTGGAATGGGGTTGCATTTGGACCACTGGCGAAGGAGGGAAATTGTGCCAGGTTTTCTTTGGTTTCATTTTATTTTATATTGACTATAATTGAATTCTGTTTCTTAACCTAACCTGAGTGATTTAACATATATATATTTGGCTCTTGATTCTATCATCCCATTTTATGCTTTCTGCTTTGATATCCTTTTATTGTTTCCTTTGTATTTTTCTTAAGGACCTTTGCTTTGTTTTTTATTTTCTCCAGTGATCTGGAAGCATGTGTCCTGTTTGAAATTTACTTCTGGTATCCTTTAAAATGTTCCAAAACAAACATCTTCCTTTATTTTTCCTAATTGTCAAATTTGACAAAATTTAATGACTTTTGAGCACACTCTTAGATGAGGAATTTTTACATGCTTTCACTCATGTGCTTACGCCAGTTATGATTTTTATTAACTGTCATGTAGCTTCTAATTTAATTTTTTTAAATTTTGCACAAGTTTGACTGTTTATTTATAAGACTATTTATTATGTAGCTCTATTTGCCTACCTGGAATAATCCTAACTACAAGCCTTTTATGAGTTCCCTGTGACTAAATATTTGCCTTTATTTCTCATTATACCAGTAGGTTTTTCAAGAAAGGCCTTTGTTAATTAAGCATGTCTTTCTTATAGGCCGGATAGAAAGTTTAAATCTCTACATCTTTCCCCAGGAAAATCCACAGGAATCTCTGCAGTGTCCTCCAGTGCTCAATGTTGGAAGAGATTTTCTAAAGTCTCTAGGGGATTTCTTCTAAATATTTTCTGGTGATTATCCTTTCTTCCTGCAAGTGTGACTTGGGGAGGTTATTCATCATCACTGAAATTAAAACATTTGGACAGAATCTATCTGCATGTAGGTGTCTATTCACAAGATGATTCATTTTACTCAAAAAGTCCAGATTTTTTATATATATATATAAACTCAGGAAAGCGTTCTTCCATGTGATGGGTTTTTTTCTGCTACATTTCTTTTAGCTTTCATTTGCAGAATGCATATTAGTCATAAATTGGATTTTCCATTCTCAATATTTACTCTATTCCTCTCATCATGTCTTATGTGAGTATCCGTTCTACTTTCTTAGATAACCTATGTACCTGGACCTGAGCTCATGGCTTTTTCCATTGCCAACTCTTTTTTTATTCTTTATGTTACAGATTTTAATTCTGTAACCTAATCTTAGACATTTCTACATTTTTTCTTCTGTAGGTGGTAAATCATCTTCTCTATATCCTTAGAATAATCACATTCCTCTTTTAGTCCTAGTATCTTCCCACTATTTTATTAAATTAGTAACAGAACAAGAAAATAACTCTCCCAGCATCTTTTCACTATTCCATTAAAGTTATAATAGAACAAAAAAAACTCGAAGAGTTCTTTGCCAACAGATGCAAAAAAGTTCCCTTTTTCTCCCCTGCCAGATCTGAAGGAGGGGAACAGGTTGTCCTATGTTATGTGTGGTTGAAATTCTCCTTTCTCCCAGGCATTTACTTTGTGAGTCACTCTGGGGATGGTTTGACCTGCCCAGTGTGCTGGATATGAACGGGAGAAGGTGTCCTGAGTGGACGCCTGCACTGCCCTTCCAGTCGCCTTTAGAGATGCTTCATGCACAGTGGCAGTCCCCAGAGGGGGGAGACCCATCACACCTACTTGATTCCTTTACTTCCACCATTAAGCTCAGTTCCACAATGCAGTGAGTCACTGTACAAACACTTTCACCCATGTAACAATGTCTTTTATAGATGTGACAAGAGAGAAAATTGCCCTTGGGTGGCTAGGGCAAAACAGCAGTTGGGTAAGGAAAGAGTTGAGTGTCTCTGGAAGCAAATCCTCTTACTAGAGCCTGGTGACCAAGCTTTCTGGTTGACCCCTGGGAGCAGGTCTCCATGATAAGACCACACAGGTGGGGTGAATGCAAACCGTCTCCCTTCTCCTTCCGTTCTAACCTCCTATATTGTTTCCAAGCTTTAGATATGAGCTGTACGTAAATCATCTGTGAAAGTTCCACAGCTGGACTCAATGATCAAGCTCCTTGTTTCTGGTGCTAGAGGCTTTGCACCTTCTGTATTTCCTAGGAATTCCACTGGAAGGTGGAAGAGATTTATTTAGCCATAGGTAGTGTTACCAGTCACTGTTAACCTGAACAATCTAACAAGGCCAGATGAGCCTTGGTGCTGACATCTAGAGATTGTTCATTCAATTCTAAGACCTACTGTCCATATGACAGTTGGGGAATTGCACTCCATGGTACAGGTCAAAAACCCAGAGCACTCTGTGCACCCAGTGAAACGTTGACTAACTATAAATTTAGTCTAGACTAAAAATGCTTTAAAAACATAACCATTTTAAGATAGAAGGACATTATATAACCTTGTAACCTATGAAAAAATCTGTTTAACATATACTATGATAAATAATAACATTGCTGATATTTACTGTTACTGTAAGAATAAAAAGTAGCGAAGGGAAAGAGGAGGGCATAACAGTCCTTTGAGGAAATATCTTTGCTGTTTTCTGGGTGGACTTTTCTGTAAATAAAAGTGAAACTATTGATCTCTCATCTGGGGCTCCGTTGATTGATTTGGTTAACAGATGGGATGGACTCCTTGGTCCGGTAAAGGGTAGCAAGCTTCACTCATGACCTGGAAGTCTCCTTGTCCATATTTTATCTCCTTACCAGTATGTACGTATATAAACTGCATCAAAGACTTTATAAAATGATGTTGCACATGAACAAAATAATCAAAACTAAACATGTAAGTCTCAGAAAACTAAGACTCCAGGACTCGATAAAGCCAGAAGCAATCTTCCAAAATGACCATATTTATTCTCTGTAACTTTAATGTAATACAAGCTCTGTTAAGTTCCATTAAATGTTTTCACGAGGGTTGATTAGCTGGTGATTATCAAGCTGATTTCGCTCAGCCTGTGGACAGACTAGCTCACCTGAGTCCATCTCCCTGGAGGCATGTTTTGCCCTTCTTGTTAGTTCATTCACTTTTAGGGTCACTCCACAAACTGGCAAGAAGGGATGGCAAGGGCAGGCTTGTAATTCTCACAATCGTGCTGATCTATGGGAGAGATAGGGAATGTGTCCCTTTTAAAGGCTGACTGAAAAATAGAAGATGGGCCTCTACGTGGGGACTATGCCTCAGTGGAAGAATCTTGGGCGCTGCTCCCCAGCGAAGGCCCTGCACATCCTCTACTCCTTTCCTGGTGGAGTCCGTAGGCCAGGTTGGTCCGTTGTCCAATGTCCCTTCTACAGAAGGCACTGAATGCATCTGCCAGGTGCAGTGGGTCCCTGCAGAGGTTCTGGGCTCTTGACATCAAAGGAAGTTTACAATTGCAACACTGGCATTTTAAAAAGAAAATATTGAAACCAAAATTCTCTCCCAGCATTCGCTTTGGAATTCACCAAAGCCAGACACAAGGAATGTGATGACATCCTAAAAGCCCGTGATTAATTCATGCTGGTCCCCAAGTCTTGCCCCTCAGTGCCACATGGTGAAGCAGTTACCACCACCTGGTTTTCCTCCACAGCCAGACAGCACTTCCAAGAATTCCAGTCGGTCACTTGAACAGAGATAGGCTTGGGCTCCTGGAATTTCTTTTGGAGCTATGTTATGTAAATCTCTTTCACGCATACCCTCCTAGAGAGTCCTCTGCATGAACAACCCTGCCTACAAATACATGCATACACATGTAATTGATTGCTTGTTTTTTTCTGTGACTTGTTCAATTTGGGGGCTTCAGCTCCCTGTTCTAATGTTTTTGTACAAGCAGGAGGCTAAGGTAGCAGGAAGTGGAAGCTCCCCAGAGAAGTCACTGTGATAAATGAGGCCATGTAAAGCTATTTACATACAGGAAAAAATATAAGCAAAGAAATGAGGCAACTCCTCACATTTTTCAAGTTGTTTTAAATCAGTAGTGCTATTTTTTTTTTTTTTTTGCTAAATCAGACTTTTTGAAAAATATAAATTATTTATTTTCTTTGGCTTGACAAGGATCAGTATAGATGAGAAAAAGTTTATTGTTTAAACTGCTTAAAGCAGACACACTCACCAACGTGAGTTTCTCTGCAGCCCAGATCAAAATAAGATTTTTTTAATTAAAATCAAAAAAATAAAATGTATTGGTCAACGCCAGAGTGAGGAAAGACTATAAAAAGAAAGTGAAGCACATGCCAACTTTTCTCCCGAGGAAGGGAGCAGCATTTCTGAGAATACATTTTTCCTGATGGATTCATGTGGCCTCGGTTACTAGTGACCTCAGCTCCTCAACTACCAAGCCTGGCCAGGACATTATGAAACTCATGGTCAGAGAGCTCAGGCAGAGAGAAGCCTTGACCTGGGTTTCACCATAACATGGCAAGATTATTCTGCCCTGAGGCCACAGCAGACTTCAGTTTTCCCCGGGGACTCTGGGTCTACTCCACGCCAGTTTGTCTCCAGTTTATGAACATAGAGGCATGACTTCCCCCATGGAGTTGGGATGTCTCCCTGAAAGACAGCCCTGCCTCCCCCACCCCCACCACTCATGTCTTTCCTCATACTAATCCGCATCCTCACCCACTGACAAATCTTCACCAAGCTCTGGCAGGACTTCCTGGGCACCAGGTCCACTGGGCACTTTCCAGTCCTCTCTGCCGTCCTCTCCTTGAGCCCTGTCCAGATCTGTTCCGCTGTGTCACACAGGCCCTTACTCTCCTCCTCCTGTCTGGTCACTGCTTCCTTCTGTCCTCTGTGGGCTTCTCTCCTTTGCCTGTCTACTTAAGTTCAGCTTCTCCCTAGTCTGTCTTCAAAGGTCTCCTGTCTCCTTCACTCTGTGCCCTGAATGGCCCCATGCACTCCTACTCCCCAGAGTCCATCTCTCTAGGCTAGATGTGTACCTCTTCCTCTGGATATATATTTCAAATGGATAAATTTTATGACATAGCAATTATTTCTTCATAAAGACATTAAAAAAGAAAAGAACAAATGTCAGCCCACTGATGGGCTAACCTTCTATACCCAGAGTATTGGCTTCAGCAGCTGTTTCTGCCCTCTCAGCACACTTACATTTCAGATAAAACAATGCGTGACCACATCTAAAACAGTTCCCTGACTTCAGTGTTTTCTCATGGTCCCATTCCTTTGTGCATGCCATCTCCTATCTCAGGATGTTTTAATAAAAACATGAAAAAGTACTTCTTAAACATAACCTCTTCCTTCCAACCTCTTGGTTTTCTTGTCAATGCCCACTCATTCCCAACCACCTGTCCAGCCCCAGGTGGCATTTTATTCTGCTTCCCTCCACTTATCACCAGCACCATCCAAGAATGCAAGGCTGTCCAAGGGAAGACAGAGAGGGAACTGTGGAATTAGATGTGCGTGTCAATCCCAAACATGTCACCATATTATCCTGGCCATGGGAATTAGCCTCTTTGAGTCTCAGTTTCATGTTTATAAAAACAAGATTAATAATATGTACCAAGGAAAAACAACTGCTTTGGAGAAATTACAAGAGATGAGGAACATAAGAAGATTGGCACACCCAATTTCCCCTCTTTTCTTCCTGTACCTTTATTTTTGCATGTTTTCCCATAGCTGAACATGTAGTATAGAGTAGACAGTCTATAAATATATTTTAAGTGAATGGTTGCATATTGTTTTGAGTAGTTGCTCATTCAGAATTGCTCTATGTATGTGAGCAGAATAAGGTTAATGTAGTACCTTAAGGGTTGAAGTTGTTATCACTGCTATTATTGCACTCCTCCTACTGCTACTGATGATGATGGAGGTGGTGATGGTGATGAGGGTGGTGAGGGTGATACTGATGGTGTGATAGTGATGATGATGATGGTGGTGATAATGATAATAGTGATGATGATGGTGATGATGATGATAGCAATGATGGTGAGGGTGATGATGATGATGGCAGTGGTAATGGCAATGATAACAGGACCTCATAAAGAGCTTTCACCCAAGGCGATCATTCAAATAAAATATAATAAAACTATTAAAAACATTAAGGGGATTTAGTAAAACCTCCTTCAGTAAAATTACAATTTACAAAACATCAAAGAGTATTTGTTAAACACAAACAGTGAGTATTTAGAAAATAAAATATTAAAAGACATCCCACTTAGAGTTGTAGAAACAATAATAAAAATGTCTTGGTTAAATTAAACAAAAGACACACAAAAGATCCATATGAATAGCACATTAACTTTCTGAGGAATAAAATAAGACTTAATATATGGACTCTGACCTTGAGTATCATAAAATATCAGCTTTCATCCTTCACACTAAATTTTGCTGGAACTCTGCAACTTGTTTCTAAAGTTCATCTGGAAACATTATTATGTATGTAAAGTCAGGAAAATTCTGGGGCCAAAAAAGAGTAGTAGTGAGATCAAGATTTATTAGATATTGAAACATGGAGCATCTAGAACTAAATACATAGATATATATACATATATGATTCACATCCTAATTGCAGGATTTAAAAACCACTGGACAAAAATAGATTATTAAATAAATAGCAAGGAACAAGTGTGAAACAGCAGGAACTTGGTTCTTCCCTCACCTCCAAATTCAAATAAATTGCACAAATCAAAGACTCAAGCGTTTTGAACTGTTTAAAGGTATGTTGTAAAAAACAGGCAAATTAAACATCATCTTTACTAGAAAAAGGTATTTTAAAGCAAAATAGAAACAGAAAGTAGAGCCTGTAAGGGAAAAAAATTGGTAGCAAAAATAAGATCAAAATTTAAAGCCCGGCAAAAAGAAAAATGAAAGATTGCAATAAATGATAGCAATAAAAAAATTCCTAATATTTCAACTCTTTGCAAAGTAATAAAAATAGAACAAAAATAGTAGGAAATGAGAAAATGGGTGATTAACATTCATAGAAATGGAAATTGCATACAGGTAATTGAAAAGAAGCTCAATATCCCTCAAAATTAAATAATTGCAAATGAAGATGTTTCTCCATTTTCACCTAAAAACAATTTTATTGATACACAACTGGAGGGATATGGAGAACCCCAGCTGATCTCATAGGAGGTCAATACATCTTAACCCGAATAAATTAGAATTGCTCAGATGCTGTGAGCCTGATGATCTGCAGATGCAGAGAGGATTTGGCATGTGCATGGTCTCAGTGAAATGACACTGACTTTGATGTCAGTGGCCATACGCGGACTGGACACAAGCAGGCCCTCCGTAGAGGGCAACTTAGATAAATAACAGCACAGCCCCACAGTCAAGCACAGGACAGCCATGTAGAATGAGCTGAATCTAAATGCCCCAATGTAAATTGTATAGGATTGCTGCTAAAATGAAGAGCAAGTGCAAAATGCTCTACAGTGCTCCCCACTTCAAAAGGATGGGGATACGTGGCTTTAAGTGTTTTAAACATTCTCAAAAGGATGTGTGAGAAAGTTCTAAGAGTAGCTGCTTTGGAGAATGACCATTAGAGGAGGGGGGCTCTGAGGGGGTGGGATGGGGGATTGTCTTCCTTTTATTCTCTTTTGTATGTATTCGAATTGTCATTCACTTATGTAGATATTTTATCAATAAAAACTCCAGCTATTTTTAAAATAAAGTGTTATAATAGCTCTAAGGCCTCTTTCTCCTCTAAGTAAGATAAAAATTTATCAGTTGGTTTATAAAGTATGTTTTTTTTACTTAGAAGGTGATATTCTGATGTCTTTGGTAATATAGTCTTTAAAATGCATTCATATGTTATCTCAACATAGTCACAGCCATCACTGGACATGAATTTAACCTTCTATGTTATTGTGAAGCTGAGCTTGCCAACTGTTTAATAGCCAGAGTTCCTCTGTGCTGTTTCCCACACGAGGCAAGACTCCCCCGCGTCCCATCTCAACGGCACAAGGCCTCTGGCTGCTCTTTGAATGTGAGGCTAGGGAGTCTGGAACGAGTGTGTCTTCTCTTCCACTCACCCAGGGCTGCAGTGCGAGGTAGTGGGCTTGAGCTAGTGAATGCACTGCCCCACTGCCCCACGTGCTCAGAGCAGGCTTTCTGCAGTTTCATAGCAACCCAGCACGCTTCTCATCCTGACATTTGTCCCAGCCTGGTTCCTGTCTGTGGTCTGTGGGATGGGCCTCCTCACTTGCTCCATCTAGCTCCATGTCCTCTGGCCATGGTCCTCTGCTTCCTGTCTACCACAGCCCTCACGTGCGACCTCTGCCACTCGGCCTAGTGCATCCTTTCCATGCTGGACAGTCACAGCTTGGTCCTGGGCCTCCTCAGAGCAGGTCAGCCCTCTTTCCTGCACTAAAAGGTGACTCTTCCTTGAGAACCTGCCACACCATGGGCCTCTCGGGAGGACAGAGAGGGACCCACACTGGCTTCAGGCACAAACAAGTTGGCCATTCCCTGTGTTCTCTCTCTTCACTCTCACTGTTCTTCCTTCCTTAAAGCACAGGCTGACGTCATTCTTCCTTTCTACCTGTCCCTCCCTTCACACCCGCCATCCATTCATGCATGCTTTAAAGAGCACATTTGCATCACTGCCCTCTCCCACTGCCTCCTCCAGCCCCCAACTGCCAACTGTCCTTACCCCCATCTGCCATCTTCGCCTGCCTCAGTGTCCAGATGGGCGGCACATCCATCCCTGAGACTGACTTTCCCCAGCGTCACCCATTCTCCCTGTAGTCGGCAGGGAGTGTCCTCACCTGGCATGACCCCACCTCGGTTCAATTCCAACACTCAAAGAGAAAAGGACAAGCTTAAAAATTTCAGGAAAAAGCTGGACACTATAGAAAGTGACGTGGCATATTTTAAAAGTACCAAATAAAGAAGCCAAAGCATTTAAAGGAGAAAAAGAAAATAAGAAAGTCTACCTTAAAAGGAGCAACCATAGACTGACCGCCTACTTATCAATAGGAACGAGGGCAGGTGGAAGACATAGGATTTCTTCACTATGATGAATGAAAATAATTTCCAACCTTGAATTTCACGTCTAGCAAAAAAAAATATCTTTTAAGAATGTGAATAAAAACATTTTCAAGTAAACACTGGGATGTTTTGGTACCAGAACTTCTGCATAGGTAGAATTATTGAGAGGTGTTCTTGAGTCAGAAGATATTAATGTGGGGGTCAAATTTAATGATAAAGAAAACAAATTGAAATAGATGGTATTTAGAGAGAAGAGGTCTTCGGTCAACACTTGAGGCTCCCCAGAAATTTGAGAATGAGTTAAGTCTCCACCATCTACCACCCTCTCTTGATTTTAGTTGGGTCGCATAGTTCATCTCTTGAAGCTCTTTTGCTTATATCCTCAAATTTCTTGAACCTCTATGTTTCTGCTTCATCCCACCTTAAATGAGCCCAGCTCTATCCTTTTCTTAACACTAACACCTGAGATACTGAGCTTTGCTAGTGAACTCATGCAAACTTGAAAACTAAAACCAGTACATTATTACTCTCCAAATCTGCTACAAAACACTACCACATCTTATGTGTCTTGGGAGATTTTCTTATGTAAAGCAAAACCAGTTCTAATGCTCACCACTCTAAGTACCCTGGCCTCATCTCCTCTCTCATTACTCCTATGACCAATTAGTTCACAGGGAAATAAGAGGGGTAGTATAGACCATGCTTTGTAACAGCTGATTGCTGTCAACTGAATTCCTCCTCGGGGAATTTCCCTCATGCAGAGAGCTCCCTCTCCCAAGAAATGGCCTGAATCCAGTGCCTTGTTGACACAGGGGTATAAAAGCTCAGCTTCCTGCCTCAAGACAGGACAACTCCAAAGGGTCATCCCAGTCCAGAGCCCCCTGCCCTGTCATCTGAGGCTTCTGCTGCAGCCGCATCACAGTTCTGTCTCTCTCTCTGCTTCCCTCACCCTTCAAGATGTTGTTCCTGAAATGGCACCCCAAAACCTCCTGTGTGCAAATCTCCATCTCAGAATCTGTCTCTGGGGTAATCTGATAGACACAGAGCAGGAACTCCTCCAGTTCATAACTTAGTTAAGAAATACATTAACAGCCTATTGTTCTTTTTTCTTTTCTTTTTTTTTTTTTTGGCTGGGGCTAGGTTTGAACCCACCACCTCCGGCATATGGGGCCAGGGCCCTACTCCTTTGAGCCACAGGCACCCCCCCCCATTGTTCCTTCTTTGAACACAAAGTCTACCTGTTTTCTGGATCCACACCCGACAGAGTGCCCCTCCTCACACTCACACCCAGGATGTGTGTGCTACAGAGCTTCATTCATAAGCTCCCTCTCACTTTCCTGTATTCTCCACATCTGTCTGGTGAGTTCCCCGATAGCATATAAATGCATTCATACCGCACTCATCTGAAAAGAGGAGGAAAAGTCGCCGCTTATCTCTCCCGTCTACTGTGTTTTCTGTTTGTCCTCCCATCACTGGCCAGCTTCTTAAAGAATAAATAAATACCTCACTTCTCATACTTCATTCCAGTCACCCTTCCTTCCTCAAAATACCCTGAAGACAGGTCTCACAGAGGTCACCAACGACCTCTCAGCAGCTAAAACCAATGGAAAGTCTAAAATAAATCAACATTGGACACTTACTTCTTCTGTGTACAGAATACTCCTAGTCTCAGCCAAATAAGGTTCTTTTCCACCCATCCATCCCTCTCGTGCTGATATGTGTATGTATCAAGGCTCTATCCTTCCTCCCTTTCCCATCTTTACAACTCACCCCTCTGCATGATCCCTCCCTGCAGGCCAGTGACTCGTCCATCTGCTTCTGGTCTACACCTGTTTTCTGAGCTCCAGACCTCTGTGTCCCAGTCCATCTCTACCCACCATGCACAGTGCTACCAGCCCTCTGCCCTCATGCCCTCCAGGCACCAAACAGACTGTGTACCTTCTCCTAGGCTTCCAGGCCTTTCCACATGTTGAAACTTTTATCTTGAAAGCTTTTATCCCCTTTTTTTGCCCTCTCTCAAATTGCTAACTCCCACTGATAATTCAGGTCTTAGACTGGATCTCACTCCTTCTGGAAATTTTCTCTGCTTAATCAATGGTAAATGAGGTCTTCCTTTCAATGTACACAGACAGCAGTTGCTGCTTAGCCTGTCTTAGCAACCAGAGCCACCCTGGAGCCTGTGCAAGCTGTGAGCCACACAGCCCTGGGACATGTTTTTATAGACGGCAACGTGACCAGAACCCTCTGCCATGTGAAATGCAGGAGTTCTGCTAGCATTTACCTTCTCATATTTAAATTACCTCTCTATCTCCAAGTAGACTATGAGCTCCTGGCATTCAGAAACTGTGCCTTATTTTTACTTGATCCCATTTCCTTTAGGATAAAAATCTGAAACCCGTGGTGTTAACCATGTGACCTAATAATCAAGCTTCTGCCCGGGCTATCACTTCATCTCTTCATGCTTCCCCTTCCCAGCTAGAGATCCAGTCATGCAAATCTATCCGTGGTTCCCCAGAAGTGTTTTGAGCCTCCCTGCTTTGAGCACACAACTCTTTCTGATTGGATCTCCTGCCTTCCCCAAATTCTCCCCCACTCATCTTGCAACTCTCAGCTCTGTCGTCCCCTAGTGAGAACCCCTTGCATTACAGATAGGGGGCAGAAAGCAAGACAGTTATAGCTGAGCTTGCATGCCCTTGTATGGTGTTGCTTACATTTTTTTGCCTTAAGTTGAACCTCTACTAAATGATGCCCTTGTCCATTGTACAAACACAGACTCTGTGGAAGGAAGAGGTACAACAACTTTCACGCCTAGGTAATGCATGGTAAGTCTGAATTTTTTAAAGTCTGGTACAATTTGGTGCTAGCTTCTGATCACAGTTAGCTTTAACACTCCTGTTTATGATTTGAAAGAAGAGAATAAAGATTTACCATCAGCATGATGTTTTTGCATGAAAATTGGTTCTTAATTCTGAACAAATAAACTAAAAGCCACTTATATATTCCAGGTACCTGCCAGATACACATATGTCTACCTACACATCTGAACTTCCCCACCCCAAGCCGAAGTGGCTAAAGCTTGGAAACTACATGTATGCACACATCCCTTGAAATTGAGTTGGATTCTACCATTACAAGCCTCCCATAAAACTTGGAAGGCAGAAGAGAAAGAGATGCTTTTGATTCTCCCTCAATAGAGGGTATGGGGTTTTTCCTTTGCCAAGAAGCATCGTCAGGAAACACCTGTCTTCAGGACTGGGGGCCTCTGAGGAATTCATGGAGGGCTCTTGGGGTTTCAGACACCCTGCTGAGAGGATTCACAGGTCCTCATGTGGGTACTGAAGGCAGCTGAGACCAAAGAGAGCCCCACTTTTCAGGATTTGCCCTGGTCTTGACACCTCCATCTTCTAAAAACTGCCTAAGCCTCTAACAACCTGATACTAACATCTCAGTCTTCAAAATACTTGCATTGGAATTCTTAACTAAACCTTGGCTGAAAAAAAAAAATTTTTATGAGAAGGAAAGAGCATTCTAAGCAATGGTAACTGGAGTCCAGGTGTAGAGCTAGCCAACTTCTAGTGGAAGAAGGGTAAACATGTGTCACTTACTTTAGGTATGCTCGAAACACATCTTGCCTCCTCATTTTGGGACATGCATTTTGTATAAATTACCACTGGACCAATTCCACTATGTTAAACAGGATGGTAGTTTTACTTGATGTCTTCCCCACTGCATGGATTCTTTTAACCCACCCAACTCACCTTACCTGGTTGTGCAGGGCTTGCGTTTAATTACACCACATGGAATGCTCTGTCCAAGGCAAGAGCTGTCAGCACGCTGAGCTGTCTCCCCCAGTATGACTGCAGGGAAGGGCAGCATCTGAGACCACCGTCCCTTGCCAACTGGACTTGCCGTACTCAAACAGACTCAGGTTGATTTATGGCCTCAGCCAAAAAAACATAAAAAGATCTGCCAGGTAGATAAATTCTGAATTCCATTAGGCTTTCATCATGTGGACAGAAAGATGAGGAAGAAGGTGCTTTCTCCCGAAATAATGATGTCTAGAAAGTTATTTTTTGCATTACGTTAGAAGATCAAGCATTTCTCTGCCAGGCCTCCTGGGGTATAAATGAGTGCACACCTGGCACGACACAGCTATTCCCCACACAGGCTGCCGTGAGTGCTGCTCTGGCCCCAGCACTAGCTGAGTCCCTCCTTCCTTGGCTTCTCTCCATCCAGGTCAGTAAGACCTTTGCACCCTCCCAGCCTGGGGAAAGCCCTTTGCTGTCCTCTCAGCCTCCTGGGTGTGGCACTGCCCCACTCTGAACGCTCAAGTCCATGTTACTTCCCGCTGTCCTTCGCCCTACTCACCTTCCTTTCTTCATCCCTCCCTTCTTGCTTCCTACGCTCCCACCTTCCTTCCTCCCACTCACGTTTCTGGAGCACCTCCTAGGTGTGGGTCGCTATGAATAAGTGATGAGGAGAACAGCTGAAACACGCTGGTCAGGACCCGGGGTGTTCCTTCAAGAAACAGATGCTATTGGAGAAGATACTCAAGGGATCGGATTGGTGATAACGGGGCAGTTTGATACGTGTTATGCCAGGAGTGAGGACAGGGCCCTTTGAGAACACACAGGAGAACCATCTCACCCCACCAAGGCAGCCTGTCCAGCAGAAATATAATGTGAGCCGTAAATGCAAGCCACATATCTGGAATTGTCTTAGAGCTCCATTTTTTTCAAAAAGTGTAAAAAGATGAAGTTAGTTTTAATAATATATTTTAACTAAATATATCCAAAATATTCCTATTCCAGATTCATCATGTAATTGATATAAAATTATGCTAAATATGCTGAATAGTTTATAATTATAGCTTAGAAATTCCATTCCTAGTGGAACTGGCCACATCTCAAGCCACAGGGGCCAGGAGGCCATTGCCCTGGAGGGCTGAGTCCAAAAGAACTCACCAAAAGAACTTAGGGAGGCAGTTACCAAAAGAACTCAGCCAAGGGCATTAGATTGAGGTAAAAAGGTAGGGGCAGAAAGGACACTCCAAGCCAGGCGTCCTCAAACTAAGGCCCGCAGGCCACATGCGGCCTGCCGAGGACATTTATCCGGCCTGCCGGGTGTTTTTGCCACCTCTGCCTGTCCTGCTTAGCAGCCGACTGGTCCCGGGCCACAATCCAGCCTTCCAACAGTCTGAGGGACAGTGAACTGGCCCCTGTTTAAAAAGGTTGAGGACCCCTGCTCCAGGCAGATGAAAGCACATGGGCCGAGGCACACACACAGGCAGGCAGCCTGGCAGAGTCAGGCCCAGGGTCACTCACTGGTCATGTCAGAGAACAGGGAGAATGGCCAACAAGAGCTAAGAGGCCTGCAAGGGAGGTTAGCTTGGCACATTGTACAGCGGAGCAGTGTCCTCCTGAAGCAGAAGGGCAGTGGGAGTGTGTAGACAATGGGGTGACTGGATTAAATGAGCACTTTTAGAAAGATCTAAAAACATGCCCACAGTGCACAGGGTAGGATGAGGGCTCTCAGAAGGACTCAGAGGCAGCTTTCTAGTCGACTAGAAAGCTGCCGACATCACCCAGATCAGGGTGTCTTACATCAAGGATTGAAAAGAATATGAAGGATTAAAATCAAAATAATGTGTCCTTGCTCAGGCATGGGGGAAGAGAAGTAGGAAGAGCCAGGGTCTTCCCCAGCTGGGAAGGTGGGCGTGTGGCGGTGCTGGTCAATGAGAAGGGACGTAGAGCAGGGTTGGTTTGGGGAGAAATCCTTTAATTCTCTGAAAAAGATACCACATTTTAGGCTGGTCTAAGTACAGACTAATACAAAACACCACAGACGGGGTGGTTTAAACAACGGAGATGTACTTCTCATGGTCCTGCAGGCTGAACGTCTGAGGTAAAGGTCCCAGGTATTCCGGTCTGGGGTGAGGACCATTCTCTGGCTTGCGGATGGACACCCTTGCTCTGTGTCTTCCCAAGGCTGAGAGAGAGTTTATGTGTGCACCAGGGATAGCTCTCTGATGTCCCTTCTTATAAGGACACTAATCCTATCAGGGGACCTTATTTAACTTTAATTACCTTCTTAAAGGCTCTATCTCCAAATAGAGTCATACTGGGGTTAACACTTCAACCTATAAATGTTGAGGGATCACAATTCAGTCCATAGCAAAGTTCTTAAGAGCCATCCAGGTGGGGCAGCTGGGATGGAGGACCTGGGCCTGGGCTGAAGAAGGAGTCTGGATGAAGAATAATGTGGGCATTGCCCTCCTATACCCATGCTATCTGTTCTTCAGGGAATAAAGTCCTCAGACTGACATTCACGGTCCTGACAATCTGGACCATTCTTCCCCACAAACTTGTGAACCAAAGTTCTCTCTGTTAAAAAGGAGAAAAGAGTATTCCAGCTAACAGCTTGCAAACCACAGACGCACAGCCTATGGTTTGAATGGTGCAGTTGAGGGAACAAGGGGAGACCCCAGGTTTTAGTGGGAAAATTCCCACCCAAGTTCCCAATCAGGTCTGTTCATGTAAACGAAGGATTCAAATTTGCGTAATTCTGATTGGTTGTACAGCTGAGTCCTGATTGGTCAAGGCAGCTGAGTTCTGATTGGTTGAGGCAAGTGAGCTCTGTAAGTCCTGAAGTTGAACAGAACTGGTTTACAAGAAACTCAGAGTTGGTATGTGACCTCTAGTCAGCAAATAGTCACTTGGCTGTATTTTTAATTTTGGTTCAGTTAGCCACTTAGGATCCATTCTAAAGGATTGTCTCCTTTAAGTTCACATTTATTCACCAACCTTAAATCATAATCACAAAGTTCCTCACCTCATCCTCTAAATCAGTCATTCCTTCCCCCCTCCCCGCCCCCCCCGCCCCGCGCACACACACATGGAGAGAGCTCCTCCCTCCACTGCTCATTGCTCCAGCTAGAACCTCCAGCCTGGTGGGAACCAACGGCCAAGGCTGATACTCACCATCACTGCTGTGTGAGAACAGAGCAGGGCCATCTCACATGGCTCCACAGAGCAAGACTGGCTCCATGGGTAAGAGTTGGAGAGAAGCTGGTGTTGGCTCTGTCTGCAGGAGCCGCTACTGGACACAACTTCTCACAGTAGATCAGGCACACAGAGATGCAGATTCTCACTTGGTAGGGCCAGGGTAGGCCTCATGCTCTGCATTTCTGAAAAGGCTGTGCAGAAGCTGTGGCCTATAGACTCTGCTTTGTGTAGGATGGCTCTTCATGACTTGTCTAAAAAACCCTCAGATGTGAGTGAGGTCCCTGTTGTGGGAAGTATTCAAATACAGGCGGGGTGGCCTAATACAGTCAGAAGTGCCCTAAGAGGAAATTCATTCTTGAAATTCAAAGATCTGTGATCCTGAGGGGTTAAATTTAGACTCCGAGGACAGCATGGAAGATCTCTTATTCCTCAGCATGGAGACTTTCAGTGGGAAGCCTGTGGAGCTGCTGGCCTCCATTCCTGGGCCTGCCTTTTGGGGGTGGGACACCCTAAATAAGATGCTAAAATGCTTCTTGGCCATCTCCATGCCTTCTTTGGGGACACTCTTATCATGTTTGTACTGGCCATGAAAATGCATCTTCAAGCTCCAACCACAGAGAGTGACCCAGGACCCAGCTGCTGCTCTGGACATGGGCCTTGCTGCTGATGGTTTGCTACTGTGGGCATGACAGAGACATTATTCTCAGCCTGTTCCTGCAAACCTGGGACTCCCTAGACTTTGGCTCCTGGACCGGAGGCAGGTAGAGGGGGTGTCCAGGACACGCCTTTCCAACCTTCTCTTTCTCTTTCCCTGGAGCCTCACCTCCTGTCAGATCTCTCCCTCGGCCCCCTCTTGCCCTCATTTTCCCTAATAGAATCCTCCAGTGCATCCTCTTCTGCCTTCCCAGAGGCCCCACTGACCCAACGTCCTTGACCAGTTTTCTTTTGGAGCCTTGGTACTTTTCATAAGAGCAGAGAAAATATGTGAGCTAAACCTCAGACATACTTGTTGCCAATGTTTCCCTTAGCTTGTTATGTATTTTTACTTCTGCTCATGATACATTTTTTTGTTGTTATCAGAGGTTTTAATTTTTACAAAATTTGAATCAACCTCCCCTCTCCTGATATTTTCCCTAACTCCACCAAAGCCTCAAATTCCCTCCCCTCCACTGCTCTGTGCCTGGTATTTTTCCCTAAACCGTCTACCAGTTCTCAGCAGAACATGAGGTCAACTCATTAGCAAGCTCCTAGCTTCCTGGAAGGCAGTTTTGCAATCCCCTCACCCTCCCTAAGGGGATCTCCCTCCCCATCAAGTGGCTTATCTGGCATCTTTTCTAAACAATTAAGATGCTCTTCCTGGGGGACTTCTAATTTTCCCCAAAGCATTACAATTACAAAGCCCATGTTCATCCTGGAATCCAATAAATATTCATCTCTCTATCTAGACTGTTTTCATTGCTTTACTTTTGCATTTGACTCTCTGTGCCATATGGAATATTTTTGGGATGGTACTTTGAAGTATCACCTCAAATGATACTCTAATAAATGATTTCCAACTTATTATGTTAATAAGGACTGAACTTTGACCTTTTTTTCTTCCCAAAAATTCCTTTCCAAGGAGACCTGATGAATCACAGCTAAGAATAATAAAATTTCACCAAACAGAGGGTATTAACCCAACATAGTGTGGTTTACTCCCCACCCTGATTCCAGTGTAACATCACATGAGAGATAGAAGACCCTTATCTTGATCAGACTTTCCTCTCCGCTGACTCCTGGTCTTTCAGAC
The DNA here is from genome assembly GCA_963574575.1 of Galagoides demidoff. Taxonomy (NCBI): domain Eukaryota; kingdom Metazoa; phylum Chordata; class Mammalia; order Primates; family Galagidae; genus Galagoides; species Galagoides demidoff. The sequence continues at coordinate 25,490 of CAUYQV010171207.1, read as the reverse complement.
AAAGTTAACTCTCCCAGCCAATTGTTAAATACAGGATCCCTGAACCTGCCTCTGACTTGAAAGTCCCCACCTTGGGAATATCCCACCTTTGCAGACCAAACCAATGTATATGACATTACCTACAATTCCTGTCTTCCAGAAACGTATGAAACCAAACTATAACTCAACCATAGCAAGTCCATTTGCTTAAAACTCTTGAGCATGGCTCTGGGTCATGGTCCTCAAATTTGGCTCAGAATAAACCTCTTCAAATTATTTCAGAGTCTGGATTTTTCATTCACGTTAGTATTTGTCATTCATCTTATGTCCCCAGCAGAAGAGTATAAAGACCTGGCTTCCTCTTTGCTTCCTAATCTGTGAGTGCAAGAAGATAGCAAAATAGTCCAAGCCTGGAGGGGCCAGGGGCCTCCATCAGGGTAAGGCAGGCCCTGGAGGAGTGAGTTGGCTCAGTCTGCTGGCCTTTTGCATAGCATGCAGGTGTGATCCACAGCCAGACAGGGCCCAGCACCTCGGGTGAGTGTCTTGGCAGAATGCAGGAGTAAAGTTCCATGGGACGGAGGAGGGGCCAAGTAGATAGTGATCCCAGCAGGTAGGCAGGGACTACTGTCAAAAAGAGAGGCCCACTGTCATAAAAGGTGCCAAGATACCACCACACACCCGTTAGGAGAGCTGCTATCAAATAAAACCCCAGAAAATAGCGTTTTGGTGAGGGTTAGAGAAATTGGAACCCTTGTCCATTGTTGTTAGGAATGTGTAATGGTGCAGCCATGGGAAACTCAAGTCTCTCAAAAACTTCAACACAGAATTACCATGTGATCCAACAACTCCATTTCTGGGCATATACCCCCAAATCATTAAAACCAGGGACTTTAAAAGAATGTTACACATTCATAATTATAGTGTCATTATTCACAATAGCCAAGAAGTGAAAGTGACCCAACTGCCTCCAATGCATGAATGGAAAAGCAAAATGTGGTGTATACACATACAGTGGAATATTATCCAGCCTTAAAAAGAAGGAAAATCCTGACACATGCCACAACATGGGTGAACCTTGAAGACAATATGCTAAGTCATACAAGCCAGTCACAAGAGGACAAATCCCGTATGATTCCACTTACATAAGGTACTTAGGGCAGTCAAAATCGGGAAGGCAGAAAGTAGAGTAGTGTTTTCCAGAGGCTAGGGGGAAGGGGAGAATGGAAAATTATTGTTTAATGGGAACAGAGTTCCAGTTTTGCAAGATGAAAAGAATTCTAGAGATGAATGGTGGTGCAGGTTGCACAACATTATGAATATATTTAATACCACTAACTGTGCGCTTCAACAATTAACATGGTCAGTTTTGTTATGTGTATTTTACCACGATAAAAACAAAGAAGGAGCCAAGATTAGGAAGACTGTGTCCCCAGCAAGCCTGGGAAAACTCCTCCTCTGGAGCTGAAGGGGCCATTGCAACACCAGGCGGGCTGGAAGGAATGGCAAGGTGCAGAGTTGCCCGGATGCTGAGCTGTCCGAGCAGCTTCATGAGGCCTCCTGAAAGTCCTCCTTCAAGAAATCTGAGAGGAGGGGTAGATGGCTCCATACCAGGTGCCCAGCTACAGGAGACACAGAGGGAAGCACCACGGAACCTGCCCTGGCAAACCAAGGCCACTCCTGAGGGCATCACTCTTGGTCCCAGCAGGCTGGAGAGGAGAGAAGCAGTGTCCATGGAGGGACGGGGCCCCAGGCCAGCAGCCAAAACTTGAGGCCGTAACTCCATGGGAGAAGGTTCAGCAAGCAAGACAGGTGTGGGGAGAGTCCCAGTGGAGTAGCCCAGCAACCATTTGTGAAAATTTCAGTACAGCTGGTGGAATAATGACCCCCAAAGATGTCCACATCCTGATCTCAACACCTGTAAACATGTTTCATTTCATGACACAAAGGACTTTGCAGATGTGATTAAAGATAGCGGCGTGAGATTGGGAGATTATCCTGGATGACGCAGGTGGGTCCCAAATGTAATCAAAAGTATTTCCATAAGTGAAAGAGGGATGCAGGTGGAACAGATCAATTAGAAGGTATGTATGACACTGCCAGCCAGGAAGATGGAGAAGGGGGCCACAACCAGGGTTACTGGCAGTCTTTGAAAGCTGGACAGGCAAAGAACAGACCCTCCCTTCGAGCCTCCAGAAGGAGCCCAGCTGACACCTTAAGCCCAGTGAGACACACTCTGGGCCTCTGACTTCCAAACCTGGAATATTTTAATAAGTGTGTGATTTCAAGCCACTAAGTCTATAGTAATTTGCTACCGCAGCTGAAGGTAACTCGTCTGCACTTAGAAACAGCTGCAAAGAGGAAAAGCATTAATAAACTTTACCCCGTTGTTACCCATCTAAATGGAGCACTACACCTCCCAACACTGTCTTCCTAAACACATAACAAAAGGTTATGGGAAAGACGGTTGTAATCTGGTTCTCAAGCAACACAGGGCTTTTTCAGCTCAGATCACAAGAATCAAATATGTATTCCCATCCCCTGCTCCTGGCAGTGCACACCAACTACAGGGGAATGGAGAAAATCCTCTTATCCCCTCACACGGAAGATTTAATGTTGAAAATGTGATGGTAAGCTACAAAGGGGGATTCTGCAAGCTTAAAACAAAGACAGTCTGATCCTCCATTAATAGAAAATAAAGCATACCCAAGGAATAGAAGCCATGTCAGAAAGGGCAGTGTCCTTAGTAATTAAGCCTGTCTGAATTGTGTTTCATCAGAATGACTCTTGGAAGTGAAAGCGCTTTTAAACTGACATCTGTTTCATCAGAGTCTTTCTGTGTTGTAACTTCTTTAGAAGAAAGTAGAAGAGGTGCTGCTAAAGCTGGGAGCATTCTCTCCATCAATTTCTAACCCAGTGATTCCTGCATTTATTTGGACTACGTCACTTTCCACTCATTGAAACCTAATCAAAATTTGCAGTTTATCTCTGTAATAAAGATTTATATGAGGTTACACCAAGAAAAATGTGTATCTTTAAAGAGAGAAAAAATAGTGCGTGGAAAGTATGAACATTCACTTTGTTAAAACTTAGTCATGCAGGACCACGCAACGTCCTTCAGTGTTTGTCTGACATAATTTTAGGACAAAAGAAATGATGGGCCGTAGTAGCCACCCTGCCCAGTGCAGCCCTGGCCCTGAGGGTGAGACCTCCTTTGCACATAGTCTGTAGCCTTGGGAAAGCGACTTTGGCTCTCTGGTGTTCAGTTTCCCCTTTTGCAATTAAACACACATTCGATTGTTTGCTAGTTCATCCTTCAAAGGCGGGAGGGGACACAGGACAGGCACTGCATCATCTCTATCACCAAGAGTGTGGGATCCAGCCACCACTTGGCACACAAGAGAAACAATAAGTGATCCAGCGAGCATGACTGGCATTCGCGCAAAGTTCTGCACATGGGGCCATGCTCAGTGGAGATGGTTGTTGCTGCACCTCACCACGTGGAGGGGTCCACTGGGGCTGGAGGCCCCGATGACTTCACTCCTGTCTGGAGCCCCTGCTACCAGGTGTCTGGGATGGCCAGGGACTGGCCAGGCCACCAGGTGTTTAGCTTCTTTCTTCTTTTTTTTTGAGAGTCTCACTCAGTTGCCCTGGGTAGAGAGCTGTGGCGTCATAGCTCACAGAAACCTCAAACTCTTTGGCGCAAGCAATTCTCTTGCCTCAAATATCTGGCACAACAGGCACTGCCACAACATCCCACTATTTTTTCTATTTTTAGTAGAGACAGGGTCTTGCTTTGCTCAGGCTGCTCTCAAACTCCTGAGCTCAGGCAATCTACCACCTGAGCCTCCCAGAGTGCCAGGATTACAGGCACGAGCCACTGGGCAGCTCAGGCGTTCAGCTTCTAACACAGCAATGGCTTCCAAGGGGGCTGGAGACAGGCAATTCTGCTTCAGGTTAATTCTGCCAGGTTCTGTTGCTAAAGAGAAAACAAAGCAGACTCTATCCCTTGATGAGAGAAGCAGCCTGGTGTACAGGGAGGAGCCAGAGGGCACCTGCCGGTTTCCAGCCACTAGCAGCCACTGTGAGCATCCAGAGTGCCAATAGTCCTGTATAATTCACAACCTAATATGACCTGTCCCAAAAGTGTAAGGGATTAGGCTTTTTTTGTGACATCGTTGTATATTCATTTCCCCTTGCTCCCCTAACAAATTACAGGTTGAGCATCCCTAACCTGAAATCCAAAATGTTTTGTGTGGTGCAAAGACACAGTGGAAGATTCCTCATGTAAGTGTTTAATGCAAGCTTTGTTTCACGCACAAAAATTATTAAAAATAGTCAAAAATTACCGTCGGCCTATGTGTATAGATGTATATAAACTGTACATGAAGGTTGGGTTTAGACCTGGGTCCCATCCCCAAGATATATAATTATGCATATGCAAATATTTCAAATCTGAACAAATCCAAAATCCAAAACACTTCTGGTCCCTTCACCCTCAGAGAAGAGGCCAGCAGAGGAGAGCATTGTCACATGCCTCATGTCACATCACTCTGTCTCAGGGGTCCATCTGGATAACCTGGGACACTCTCCCCATTCCAGGATCACCTGAGTCACAGATTTAATCCCATCTGCTGCCTTAATTCCCTCTTGCCATACATGACATATTCACAGGTTTACAGGGCTAGGAAATAAACATTTGGGGGCCATTATTTATCTTATCACAGTTATCATTTCAAAGTTTTTTTAATATTTTAATCATTACTTTGGAAAATATTTTGTAAAAAAAAAAGGGTCCATAACTATATAACCTCTTTGCTCCATTCTAATCAGCTAAACTTGTTAGATATAAACAAAGTTTTTTTGAAAACCAGTCTGTAAGTGAGAGTCTGAGGGAATCTCCTTTGCAGGTGCTCATCCCTGAACGCTCTCCTGGGTGCCAACTCCCCTGTCACCAGGGCGGGAGTTTGTGCAAGAAGTGACCAATGGAAGGCTTAGAAGAAGCCATTTTCTTCATTCAGAGGTAGCACGTGATTTCCTGAGATTTTACTGATAATCTCCTCAGCTTAAAGGTTGTAATATAAATTTCCACTCCTATTGATTTTCTATTAGAGTGGTCTCCCCTTTCCCATATGCTGCAAGACCCCCAGTGGATGGCCTGAAACCTCAAATTGTCCCAACATTATAGATACTATGGTTTTCTTTTTCCCTATACATGCGCATCTGTGATAAAGTTTAATTTATAAATTCAACACAGTAAGACACTCACAACAATAATAAGAACAATTATAGCAATATACTGCAATAAAAATTATATAAATGAGGTTTCTCTCTCTCTCAAAATATCATATCATACTACACCAAGGGTAACTGAAACCCAAGGAAATGAAACCACAGTGAACGAGGGGGCTGCTGTGTCAGGAGTACAGGAAAGAAAATGAGTCAACCCAAACTTGTTTAAGGAGATCATTAAAGATAGAACGAAATAATTCCACAGCTTAAGAAAATGAGAGGGTACAAAGTTACACAACCAGCTCGTGTTGCAGACAAACCTACTGCATGTCTAGCAGTGGGAACAAAGTCGAAAAATGATTTGGTTTTTTTTATGTAGAGGCTGGCTAGGGAAAACCCTCCTGCAGAAATCCTGTCATCTCATTTGCCTTCCCAGAGCTGAGCGCTGGTGTTCAGCTGTTTTCTGTTTAGTGTAGTCAATAACATGGGTGAGAACCCTAATTAGTGTAAAAACAGCTCGTGGAGTCTGCTTCAATACAGGGACTTCCATGGGACTGGGATGTGCAGTCCAGGGAAGCTGGAGGTTCCAGTGAGAAGCCGTCCATCCAAGGGACTGGTAGGCAGGGGGCTCAGGACATCCTAATCAAACTCTGTCATGCTCTGGGAAGTGGGGCTCTGAGTCTTCACCTGACTTTCTGCTTGGAGAGTTTCAGGGATCAATCTGTCAACATTCCAGGCCCCAGGGCAAACGACTCTTGGAATCAAGTGATCAAGTGGATCCATGAACAAAAGTGTCCACTGCCCCCTCCTGCTGCCTTCAGCTTTATCAGCCCCAGCCTAACATTGAACTGACCTTTCATTAAGTCATCCTCACACACAGTCCTCCATTGGAGGTGACCCCAAGTTCATGATATTCACAAGAAAGATCCTTCAGGGTGTGCTGATGCTAAAGTCCTACTCCAAGATACACCACCACAGCCCATAAAGATAAATCAGAAAGAGAAACTACAGGCCTTAGTAACAGAGTTATTATCCCCTTCGATGCCAAATGCAAACCAGATGTTCTCAGGCCACAGCACACTGCCTCCCTGCTTCCCCCCTCGCACAGTTCCCAGGCAACAAGGTGCAGCCCCATTGACAGGATGAGCTCTATTGATAGAGATGGGGCTGATAATCCCAAATGCAGAAGTGGTCCTACTACCATTGATTTAATCAAATAACATGGGAAGTCTGTTAAAAAGAAAGAGCAGTGGGTTATACATGAGAAGGTTCAGAATTCTCACCCCAAAGCTACTTCTCTGAGTCCATTCCCAGTCTTGGCCTCGACTGCTTCATTCCCAGTGCTACGGTGAGAGTTGATAAGATACAGAAATGAGCGTTTCTTGAAGAATGGAAAGGATTATTATGTTTTTGTTACACATTAGCCATCCGAAGAATCACATTGAAGGAGAAAACAATTTGTCTCACTGGTTTCATACTCAACAGATGACCAGAAGGCCTGGAACCTAATAGTCCTCCAGGAAGATTCCCTGAGCATTAGAAGCAGGTAAGGATTCTCCAGCTCCTGGGCTCAAGCGATCCTCCATCCTCAGCCTTTCAATGTGCTGGAATCACAGGCACGAGCCACAGTGCCTGGCCAGAGGCAGGTAAGGATTCTCCATATGGATGTGTTTATGTTCATGACACAAACTTAAAGGGGCACTGTTCGTTATGTTGGAAATGTGGCTTATCTGTTCACTCTAAGAAAACTATTTTTAAAACTGATTTTAGCTTGCTGGTTTCAGCCAAAGGAGAGTAGCCACATTTCCTCCCTAGACCTCTGTCTTAAAAGTAAAAACAAATTCTAGACATAACATGAAAGTCAAACAAAAAACCTTAAACACAGGATTATCAGATGACCCAGAAACTCCGCTTCTAGGTGTTTACCCAAAAGAATTAAAAGCAGAGAGTCGAATACAGATTTGTACACCCACAATCACAGCAGCATTCGTCACAGTAGTCAAGGGGAAGTAAATTCTTTTTTTTTTCCATGTTATAAATATTGTTACTTAAAAAACAAGAACAAAACACACATATACTGGGTCCTGGGCCAGAAGGAAGTGGTGGCGTGCCACGGCCAGGGCAGGAAGGAGCAGGCACTGATTCTGGAGGGTAAGGACTCTGCCCTCTGCCACCCAGGCTATGTCCACCAGTCTGTGACACTGGCGTGCCTCTTGGGTGCCTCTTCTCTCACACTTTATCTATTGGCATTACCCACCTTATATGGCATATACCACCCATCTCTGGTCTGGGACTGAGGACAAGGACTGCACTAGTTGTCCTGGGAGTAGGAAACCCTTAAACACCAATAGCAACCTTCTGAGGTTCCAACAGTGGTGTCCTGGGGGTGGGGCTAGTGAACACAGACCAGACTAAGAAGTCTGAGGCAGATGGTGAGGGCGGCCCAGGAGACATAGTCTCACAGACTCAAGGCAGAGAGCAGCTTGTCAGGTCATTGGTGATCATCCAGCTGCTGCAGGAGTGTCCGCCACCGCCGCTCCAGCTCGCCCTCACTCAGCTCACTTTCCGATGTGTCCCAGCCCGTCTTCTCCCTCTTGATGCCAAAGCCTGGGGAGCAGTTAGAGAGCTCTGTCTGCCGGAGCTCCCTGTCCCTGTCCTGTTCTTGTTCTTTCTCATCACTCTCCTTGCCAGCTTTCTCGTCCGGGTCCGTCTCTCTCAGGACTGTAGGGTCCGTCTCACTCTCAGGACTGTTCGACTTGTGTCTTCTCTTTTTCGTTTTCTTTTTTGGTTTTTCGGCTTTCCGAAGGCCATGTTCTGATCCAATGAGGTGGGAGGAAGGGGAGCCCCATCCTCCAAGGGCAGCAGCCCCACTTTCAACCGAATCAAGTGAGGAAGAGGGCTCAGAGCCTGACTCCGAGGGGTTCTGCCTCCTCCACTTGGGGGCCTGGAGAGATGGTGGGGGCAGCTCCTCCTCTTCTGACTCAGAGCCTGAGGGCGAGTGGGAATGCTTGCTATGGTGCTTCTTGCCCTTCCTGCCGTGCTTCCACCTTTGGCGTGGAGGTGTTGGCATTCAGTCTCCAGCACCTGTAGGAATTCCCAGAAGATCCAGATCCCTTCAGACTCCAGGGTGATCTGCTCAAAGGCTGAGTTGCACACAAAGCACTCACAGACCTTGAACAGGAGAGCACTGCTGATCAGACCAGAACCCGTGTGGCCAGGCCTGGACACCGCCACAAGCACAGGGCAGGGCTGGGGCACAGGAAGGAAGGGAACTGGAGCTGGTCCAGGGCTGTGCTGACTGGGATGGGCCCTCAGAGGTGGAGAAGCACCACTGCCCTCAGGCTTGAAGGGTGTTTGGGGCCAGGCGACACTTCTGACCTCTTCCCAGGCAGTGCCAAGTTCCAGAGGAGACACAGCCTGCCTCAGCAAGCTTCGGAAGGCAGCTTCTCTGTGGAGCATCCTTGTGCCTCCTCGTTCTCCCACTCCCTCTCCCGTGCCTCTGCTTTCTCCAGCAGATTATTGAAGGTCAGCTGGATGTTGCCTGCGTCCAGTGCAGCAGCCCTCTTGTCAAAGCTTATGAAATGGGTGAAGTCTTCAAAGGCTGTGTTCATTTCCACGCAGAAGCCCCGGTCCTTAAGAATACCCTTAATGATCTTCTTTTCATCATGGAATCGTGCCTTCAACTCCTCCACTTAAAACTTGAACAAATCCAGAGGGGTGGAGCCCAGCTGGCCCAGCATGTTGGCAAAGTGGACATCAGTGCTGACTGCTGGGTAGAGTTCCACCCAGGTGGACATCGAGTGCAGCTGCCTGTCTCATGCAGCCTGTCCAGGAAGGTCTGGAAGGCCTCCGGTTCTTGCGTTGCTGGCGCAGTTCCCGCTCCTCCTCCTCCTCCTCCCTCTCCAAAGCTCGGATGTGCTCCTCAAAGCAGATCAGGGCATCTTCCTTGTCCATGTTCTGGAGCTGATGGTCCTGAGCAAAGCTGGGGTTATCCATGAGGTACTGCTGGGCCTGGGACCATGTGGTTTGGAAGGTGACACTACTCGTTCCATCTAGGATGCTCTTCAGAGCCTGAATGTTGCGGCGCTGGAGCTGCTTGGCCTGTTCCTTTTCCTTCTTAGCCAGGAAGAAGAGGACATCATCATAAACCTCTTTCGATCCCTCTCAGGGACCACAGCCCAGACCTTTAGTTCTCCAAAGGTCTGTTCTGCCCGCCAGTAGCAGGTGGTAGAGGTCATGCGTTCATGCTGCTCCAGGAAATGCTGCAGGGTCTGCTGGGCCTCCTCCTTCTCCCATTTGCCTTGCAGGCATTGAATGCTTGCTTTTTCTCACTTAGCTTGGGCAAGGCATTGTAACAGGGATCAGTGACCACCATCTTCATGGCCTATTCCCAGGAGGCATTGGAGGGGACAGCCTTATCCCTCAGCAGCTCCTTGAAAGCCTGCTTTGCCTTCTCCTAGTTGCTCCAACTGAGGCCAGACCGCTCTGGTTCTGGCTTTGATTCCTCCTCCTCCTGTTGTGGAGGCTGATGCTGTCCAGCAGAACTGCTGGGGCCCTCTTCCAGCTGCTGCAGGAAGCCCTGCCCCTGGGGCTGAGAAGCTTCTGGCACATCACAATCTTCACTCCCACCTGGCTCAGGTTCCAGGAAACCTGTGGGCACTGGAGTGGGGCCAGGAGGTACAGGTGGCAGGTCGGGCTGTGGCTGAGGAGGCCGTGGCTGTAGTGTCGGTGGCTGCTGCTGCTGCTGTTGTTTCCCTACAGCCTCTTGTTTGACTAAAGTCTGGTTGCTATAGTAGTAAGGTTTGCCTGTGTGGGACTTGTATTTTTTCCAAGGACACTGGGACAGCAGCCGCAGAGGACCTGTCCCAGCTACAGCAGAGCTGGTGGTGTCCACACCCGGAGCCGTCGCTGCTGTGACAGGCACTGCTGGCATCAGCATTCCTGGCATCATCGGAGGTACCATTCCTGGTATCTTTGTGAATGGTGGTGGCGCCCCTATTGGTGGAAGCATGGGGGCAGGATGCCAGGTGGCATGGGGGGATGGCTGGTGGTCTCTGACTCATGGGGGGTAGCCCCACTGGAGGAAAGGGTGAGGGGAATCCCTGGAGGGGGCATGAAGGGTAGTGGCATTATGGAGGACCCCAGTGGGAAGGGGGCAGGCACTGCCGGGGACCAGGGACCATAATCGGGAACCCACATGCCAGAGCCTTGGAGCAGCTGAGCCAGCTCAGCCTACCCGCCAGGAAAGGCCATTCTGATTGGCTGGGCTGCAGTTGGGAGGGTGGGGCCAGTGGGGGGTCACACCCCTTTGTGGCTGGGGCTCCAGTTGCTCCCGCCGAGGATCAAGTCCCCAACTGGCCTGGGCCTGGCCCCACGCTCCTCACCCCCCACACACCCACACACACACCCCCAGTACCGAGACAGAGGAAGTAAATTCTGGCACATGCTAAGACAATGATGAACCTTGAGGACACTATGCAAAGTGAAATAAGCCAGTCACAAAAGGGCAAATACTATATAACTCTACTTATATGCAGTGCTTAGAGTACCCCACAACTCATGAAGACAGGATATAGAATGGTGGTTGCAGGGTCCGTGGCAGAGGATAGCAAGGAGTAGTAGTTTAATGAGTAGAGTTTCAGTTCTGCAAGACGAGAAGTCTCTGGAGAAAGATGGTGGTGATGGTTGCCCAGTAATGTGAGTGTGAGTGTACTTAACACTACTGAAAGACACACTTAAAAATGGTTAAATGACAAATTTGATGGTATGTATATTGTACCACAATTAAAAATGTCAAACTTAGGAAGACTCTGAAAGGGAAAAAGAATGAGGACCCTGGTACTTGAGGTGTGACCCCCCACACACACACACAGTTTCCCTTGCACTTCCATGTAATTCAGCCAAAGCACTGGAAAAGCCTGCTTGGAACCCCAGCAGGTGCAAACAGAAGTGTGCCCAGAAAAGCCTGCTTCCTGCAGCCATGGGACCAGGGAAATGGCAGTCTAACAGAACAGAGGGGCTTTTTGACCATTCACTGCTCAATTCCAACCAATCTTCAATGGAAAATTTTTACTTTGATGTCAGCGTGGCTGCCTGGGCAGCTGAACCTCCTTCTGAAATCCGTCCTTGCCTCCTCCTACCTTCTGGTGGTTTTCTGGTGGGCCTTGGCATTCCTTGATGCCAACGTTGTGGCAGCAGCACAACTTGAATCTCTGCTTTTGTCACCACATGCCCTTCTTCCTGTCTCCCCACAGCAATCTTCTGATAAGGACACCAGTTGTTTTGGATCAGTGCCCACTCTACTCCATTGTGACCTCATCGTAATCACATCTGCAACAACCCTCTTTCCAAAGGTCACATTCTGAGGTACTGGGGCTTCAACATATAATTTCAGGGGTACACAATTCAAGCACTATCATGCACCAATGTCACTTTCCTATTTGCAATATTGAGCTATAGTTATGTAAAATGTCACCACCAGGGGAGGCTGGGTGAAGGGCCACGGTACTCTATATACCATTTTTGCAACTTCCTATGTCTATGTTAAAATCAAAAGCGTTTTTTAAATGATTTTGTTGGATAAACTGGGATCAAGTGGGTATCTTAACTCCATTTTCTTTCTTCACTGACCCATTTCTGGGCTTTACATTTGCCACCATTTTTGACAAAGAATAAGTTTCCTCCTGTGGTTTGCCCTGAGTGTTTTGCTGAATATATTGCATACTTTTAAATAAGCTGGTCAGCAGCTTTGAGACTTTGGTGAGATTTCTTTACTCATTGCAATCCCCCCTAAGAATTTCACAAATAAATCACCAAGCTTCCTATGAAATGACAACAATTTCTCAACCCTGCAGATGGCAGACAGCATTATAATTCTAAAAAATGTTCACTCCTATCGAGTCTCAAGTTACTGTGGTCTAACCTTGGAGAAACAGTGACATTTTCTTGATCTCTCTTAGGAAAGGCTCGGGAGATCATTCCTGGGTTTCATAGTCTTTGTAAGTTCCTAGAAATGACCTGATGGGAACTAGAAGAATGAAGCCCACTGGAAAAGAACTGTATAGACCCATACCTGCTCCTTCCCCCTGCCCACACAGATGCAAGACGCAGAGGCACTAGCCCTGAGACAAGCTGCAGCTGAGGTCCTGGGGCCCCCATCCAGGGGCCTAATGCTCAGGGCAAGTGTAGAGGACAGGATTCCGGGATGAGATCTGTCAAGAAGCCACTTGGTGGTAAAGTGAGCAAGGAACCCCCCGCCCCCTGCCCTCCAGCTATGCTAAAAACCTATTCTTTATTGTGGGAGAAATAGAAGTGGGGCACTACATTTGTTTCCTATTGCTGTGTTCCAAATTGCCATGAACTCAGCAGCTTAAATCCCCAAATGTTTATTTATTATCTCACAGTTTCTATAGATGAGACATCCAGGCAGGGTCCTCTGCCCAGGGTCTCACAAAGCTAAAATCCAGGGGTCAGGGAGCTGCGCTCCCTTCTGGAGCTCAGGTCCCCTTCCAAGCTCATGTGGTTGTTGACCCAATTCAGATCCTTGTCTGGATCCAAGCTTTTTTGTTGGACATTGGCCAGAGGTTACCCTTAGCTCCTAGAGGCAACACTCACACCCTGCCCGGGGCCCACCCAGATAAGGACCTCCTGTGACACAGTGGCTTCTTCCCCAGGGCCAGCAGGAGCACCCCCACTGAAGCCCTCCTCCCCAGCAAGGGCCCTGGTCCTTTAAAAGGCTCAGGGGAGTTCCCTTTTGATTATCTTGAAGTTACCTCATTAGGGAGTTTCCTTATATCTGCTCAGTTCCTTTACCTTCAAAACCCAGTCACTGCAACGTCAGCATGGGCAGGTTTGAATTTGTCCCCACTCAGGGAAAGGGGATTACGTGCGGTTTGTACACAGGAGATGGGAATCATGGAGCCTCTCAGAATTCTTCCTACCCCAGGGAGCAGAATTAAGCCAGTGCAGAGCAGGGAGGTATGAGCTAAGACTCACCTGCTCTGTGCACCTGGAGGTCTAAGACAGGCAGCATTGCGAGACGCTGAGGCCACTTGGGAGCCCAATAGCCCTGGAGGTAGCACAGCCTGAGCAGATTTTGGGCCCTGAGAATTTTTGAGGATCCCACACGTAAGTCACCGAGCTTCCTCGGAAAGGAAGCCTGCTACAGTTGGGAGAAGATGCCATAGTTCTCAGACATGGCCACTTCTCATTACTCTCCCGTTATTGTGGCTTGGACTTGGAGAAACCATGGCCTCTTCTGACCTTGGCTGGGAAAGAAGGCTGATGACATCCTCTGCACCTGTCAGAAAACTGCCCCTGCCCACCTACAGGCTGGTGAGGCCAGCAGGTGGCAGAGCGAGGTGGGCTCTTACAGGCTCAGATCCCTCCACTGACTGATTAAGACATTAGAGGGCGGGGGAACAGCGGCAGGATCAGAATCAGGCTGCCCTGGAAAAGATCACTCCTGTTACCATAGGTTTGAGGAGCTGCCTTCTCCCACAGTCCACATGGAGAACAGTGCGGAGGGCTGAGTCACACCTGAGCAGTCTGACAGCACAGAGATGGTGGGAGAGCTGGGAAGACTCTGGCAGAGGTGAGATGCATGAGGTATCCACGCTGGGAGAACGTGACCTGCCAGCTCGTAATTTCTTATTTATAAAACAAAGGCAACACTATCTATATTAAAATAAACAAAAATGTAAAAGTGGTTGGGAAACCACAAACCATCATACATCGTCAGGTACAATTGTTACTATTAGTAGCTCTTTAACAAATGGGCAGCTGTGAGGAATAGAGATCCTTGTGTGCTTTACCTGTGGACAGATCGCCCTGCTGTTCCTTTGACCGTGCATGTGACTAGTGAAAGTAGGTTGATATTTGTTTTTTCCCATATCCCTGTGCCAAAATACTGAAGGCTGCCAAGTGCAATTTGCTATCTCTAGGAACCAAGATGAGTGAAACAAAGGAAGATCAGAAGGAATCAATGAAATCCACGTTTAAGGCACAGTTCCCCTCAGGTCTAGGAGGGGGGCTGTCCCTGGGATCCAGCCTCCATCGGCCTCCCCTCTGCACCACCTGTCCCCTTGAAATTTTGCCTGAGATGGGAGTGGAGAAGGGACAGCAGAGAAGAGTACCCAAAACAGTGCCTACCAGCACCTCTTACCTCTGTCCCTGCACCTCCATGTCCCCCATGATGAAGTGAAAGCCCCAGGTTGCACCTACTGAAACAAGGTGCAAGCCAGAGGCCTCCACAGAGGGACAAGGAGATGACATGCAAAAATCTGTGACTAGAAAGCTGGGATAGTAGGGGGGAATGCAGGAAACGTGGAAAGGGAAGCCAGCCACGAGCACGCAGTGTCACTGTGCTGATGAGCACTCTGCTCACTGAGTGAGCATGGACACGTCACAGTCACAGGCGGGAGCCATTAGAGGAAACCCAAGGAATCACATCAGCACATCACGTCTGGGCTTCTGTCATAGGCCCACACATAGGGCCACGTTTGCTTTTCCTCAGAGACAGGAGGCTGGAAGTCCAAGTTCCAGCTGTCTGCAGGCTCCGTTTCTCCTGAGGCCTCTCACCTGAACTTACAGACGGCCCCCCTCCCTGCATCCTCACACAGCCTGCCTTCCATGCACACTGCGTCCTAATCTCCTCTTATAATGATACTAGTCCTATGGGGTTGAGGCCTGCTCTGAGGGCCTCATTTAACCTTCATAACCTCTTTAAATATCCTGTCTCCAAAAGTAGTCACATTCTGCAGTGGGAATAGGGGTTAGGGCTTCAACATATGAATAGTGGGGAAACACACCCCAGCCCTGAGCACCCAGAGACTGTCAGGGAAGCACCATTTGGTGGGTCATCCCATGTCCAGCTATGCCCCTTCTCCTCTCCAGACATCCAGTGCCCTTTCCAAAGAATCCAGAAATTGCTAGGCAGTAGAAAAGTCTCTGGTCACCAGGAGAGCTGATGGTCTGACGGCCTATAACCATGGTAACACATGCATCACAGAACTTTTGGAAAGAACAAAAGACAGCCTGGGGTTCACTTGCTGTGACACTGCAATGGCCAGGCACCCTCACAGACACAGACTCTGGGTTTGGAAGGGGGAGATGGAGGTGCCATTTAACCCACCAGGTAGGGCCTCTTGTCCGTGACCATGATATGTAGGACCTCTTGTCCATGACCGTGAATGCAATGACTCCCACTCTGTCCACAGGTAGTGCATCTGAGCAACAAGTTCTCCCATCGGTATTTAGACATTATTCTTAAACTTACATACTGGCTCACATTGGGGATCTCCAACTCAAGGAGATACATGGGAGGGGCGCTTGACCTCCCCAACATTGAGCCCCCTGCCCAGCTTGTCCTGGGGGCCAGGCAGTGGAGTAGGGAAGAAGCACAACATGGGCAGGGCAGCCTCATACAGTCAGCTTGGTGGCCAGCTGAGCCAGGTTACATGACAGGACATATGTCAGGAGGACCCAGGACATCATAGGACCTCATTATTAAGGCCCACAAACCAGGCCGACAGCCACAATTTTTCCTCCTTTTCTAGCCTGGGGCCAGTCTAATAAGACCAGAGGGGGAGAGATATCCATGCTGACAGGGACCCAGAGGCAGTGTCCTTTATGGGGCTCCCCAGGGTGTAGTCCAGGCAGATGAAGGCATCTGAGGCATCATGGCTATCAGGACCCTGTCCCTGAGCACCTCCTGACAAGAAGTCCCATCAAGAGGGCTTTCCAGCTGTGGGAAACCAGCCCTCGCTGTACTCAGACTGGCCCTGCTGGTCCTATAATGCCGTCTCAATGTAGACAACAGAACCCCCAAGCTAGCTGTGTCTGTGAGTGCCTACTATGTGTCTGATCCTGCAAAGAGAAGCACAGACCTGACTCTGAATCAGCCTGGAAGGGAGCTGGCCAGCTCACAGGTGGACCTGGGGCAGGGTCCTCCGCCAAGCAGAACCACCAGGCTGGGTACTGAGACATTTCTCGCAGGGATTTGGCCACACTATTCTGTGGGCTGCTGCTACTACTCTGATGCTACAACCCAGAATCTGCAGGCAGTCAGGGAGGGATGACAGATGTCAAATGTGGGCATCAAGGCCAGGCAGGCCCCATGCTACACTGGATCCTCAAAAACCAAATGAAACCCCTTTGACACCTAATGAGAGAGGCCGGGGCAGGAGAAGCAGCAGGGCCTGAGAATGACCACTGGTGCCTGCCATACACTGACTAGGTGAGCCGGTAGGCAAGGACGATGGTCTGTCCTGACCTCTCAGGGGCAGACTGTTCCCTCACCATGGCCTTCTCACTCCCTTGAAACTATCCAGAGAAGACAATTGTGCTTCTCAGTAACAGTCTGACTCAGCTAAGAGGACACAATATTAATCCACCCAACAGGAATCCATGACATGACATGACATGTGATCATTTATCCTAGGGAGACAGAGTCTGGGAAATCCAAGAATACAACTGTGGGCACTCAACTGCCCTTTTAAAGTGGGGCCCAGGGGTCAGGAAGGCTCTAGGAAGGTGGAACGTCTGAACTGGTTCTGGATATAAGGTGAGATCAGGTCATGGGGACTCAGAGGGCTAGGATACCATTTAGAGGGGACATGGGACTAAGGCAGGACAGCACACCACTGGGTGGGAGGCTGTGAATAGACACAGCTGACGAGCCTCCCGGAGAGTCCCAGGCAGCAGCAGCTTCCGCTTGCAAAGTTCAGAGGGCACAAGATGCAGAGATGAGCCTTCAGTTTCCTCCCCAGGGCAAATAACCAAATGTAAAAAATGTTTCACACACCATGAATTTCCTACTCCCTTGTGTGAAATTAAAGTCCTTGGACTAGAATCACAGTGTCCTTTTTTTAGATCATATTTCAGATTCTACATCTTAGGTCTTGAACTCCCCATGACACTTTATTTTTTCCCAACTTTTTACTACTCTGAGTAAATATAAAAACATAAGTGAGGTTCAGATCTCCCTTTATTATGCATCACCCATAACTGGCTTAAAACTTGAGAGTATTATCTTTTTCCTGCAGCCCAATGAAGTTGAACCTCCCTTTCTTTGTCTTCTCTCCCTCTCTGCCTTTTCCTCTCCCTCCCTCCCTTCTTCTTTCCATCAGTCCTTTCTTAATTTGTCTTCTTTTTTTTTTTTTTTTTGGCTTCTTACATCTGAAACCAAAAACTAAAAAAGAAATTATAATGACAATAAAAGATAAGAAACAGATGAAAAGTAGCAGGTACACTGCCATTGTTCCCCCTCAGTCCTGTCCACAAGGCATCCTTAGTGGTACCTGGTAACCTCAGCAAGAGGTGGAATTTTGTACTTTGTTTTATTCACTTGATAATATCATACGTATGTTTTCCACTTTGCCAAATCAACTTCACTATAACCATCTGCAACAAGCCTGTGGTCTTCAGAAACTGGACTAAAGACGGTGATTCGGAAGCACTGGCTGATCCATTTAGCTGATCTGCAGGAGGTTGCCCTTCTAGCCCTGGTGGACAGTGATGGCCAGGTCCAAGGAAAATCCCTTTGCCATTCAGATGCCCAACCCCTTAACAGGCCTGAAGTGACTTGAGTAGAATTCTCTAAAGGGATGCAGGTAGGGGATAGCAATGGCTGAGGTCCTTCTGTGTGTTTCCCTAATCACATCCCATTCCTTCCACCAAAGACATTTAACATCATTATTCCCCTTTCTACCACTTTCCCCAGAGCAACTTACCAGGACTTGCAAGATAAGGAAGAGGATTGTGTTCCTCATAAGGAAGACCTTGGAGGAGATTTTTGCACAAAGGAAGAGAAGCAAAATAATACTTTAGCTATTAAAGTTTTCATTTCAAAACCCAAATCTAAAGATCTATAACATGCCTTTAGATGCTAAACCTGGACCAAAAAAAGACATGTCTCTGAAACACAAAGTAAAATGGCAGACATAAATTCAACTCTATAGATAAAATTAAATATGAATGGATTAAGCAATGCAATCAAAAAGCAGAAATTGTCAGGCTGGATAAGAAAAACAAGATTCAGATACATTTGTCTACAGGAGACACACTTTAAATTCAAAGATACAAATGGGCTAAGAGTAAAAGGGTTGAAAAGATACATCATGTAAACAATAACTATAAGAATACTGGAATGGTTAGACTGATATCAAATAAAATAAACTTTACAACAAAAGAAATGTTATCAGAGGTAAGCAGGGACGTATTATAATGATAAAAGGTCAATCTTTGAAGGTATAACAATTATAAACATATATGTTGCTAACAACAGAGCCTCCAAAATATATGAAGCAGAATGGACAAAATGGAGGAAGAAATAGACCTACAAAAATAGTTGGAAACATCGATTCTCCCCCTTTTTTATGGATTAATATAAATGTACGTACAATTAGGTTACATTGTTTGTGTTTGTTAGGAAAAGTCCAAGTTGTGTTTGAATCCCTCACCCAGGAGGTGTGCCATATACTCCTACATTGTACCCATTAGGTGGGAGCTTACTCAGCCCCTTCCCTCTCCCTCCCATCTTGAATTTAATTGTGTCTTTCTCCTCCTGTGGGCCTATAGTTGTTTATTTACTAGTTTCAAATTAGTATTGAGTACATGAGATCCTTGTTTTTCCACTCTTGAAATACTTTACTAAGGAGAATGTTCTTCAACTCCATCTAGGTAAATACAAAAGATATAAAGCCTCCATCTTTCTATGGCTGAATAATATTCCATGGGATCCATATACCCCAGTTTATTAATCCATGAATGGATTGATGTATATGTATCCCATGGAATATTATTGGGTTTGTTTCCACATCTGTGTGATTGTGAATTGAGCTGCTATAAACATTCAAGTGCAAGTGTCCGTATGGTAAAACGTTTTGTTTGGTTTTGTTGGTAGTTACCTAGTAATGGGATTGCAGAATGCCCCACTTTGAATAATGGATAGGGCAACTAGGCAGGAGATCAATCAGAAAAGAAAGGACTTGGACAACACCATAAAGTACAAAACCTTTGTGAGTGAAAGGAACTCTCTATAAGGACTTAGAAGAAAAATAACCTTCTGAGTGTACATGGAGCATGGGGAGTGTTAATGGGGTAGGCAAAGACCTACCTTGAGTCCTTCTGGGCCACTCACTAGTTGGACAGCCAGGAATCACTTACCAGAGCCTCTCCATGAGTCTTAGTTTCCTCAGACATGACATGAGGGGAGAATGCACCATTCACAGAGTTTCTATGGGTATTTCTAGGATGAAGTACATAAATGAAATAAATCCCTACACTGTAGAGTGCTAATATAAGATGTGTCAATCTGGGGCCTGTCTGCCCTCAGAGTTATTCCAAGCCCTTCTTCTCAAAAGCCTGTTTCCTGGATCCTGCACCAACCAGTTTGCAGTAGGATTCACCCCAAGAGAGGTACTGGTGAAGAAAGGGGAAGCCAGAGTATTGCTCCATAGCCATTTCCCCCACACCTGAGCAGTGTCTCCAGCCATCTTCCCTGGGGGTTCAGCTCCTGCGGGCAGACCAAGGCCACAGCTTCCAAAGGGTGACCCTTGCACCTGGCATCCAACAGCACCACTTCCCCGCTTGCTCCCTCCAGCCCAAGAAGGGTTGGAGCTCCCTCCAATGTCACTGTGCACTGGCCTCACAGTCCTTCTATCACCTGGATAACTAACATCCTCTGTTACAAATATTCACAGTGGTCTCTCTTTCCCTAGTTGGACCTCAGGGGATTAATAAGATTTTTCTTCCCAACTATGAAAAGTGTGAAGACAGAGAGACCCCATCTTCAATCCAACCAATATGTATTGGGTTTCTGTGATTTGTTAGACCTTGAGCCAAGCAACAGAGATGAATCAGCCAGACAGAGGCCTGAGCACCTGTATTGAGCACCTAGCCTTGCTCCTTTTCACCCAGACCAGAGCCTGGCACAGTGTGTGATTGTTGCTGAAAGGCTATTTAAATAGAGCTCACACACACAGTGTGTATGCTGTGCGCCTGCGTCTTGGCCTGCTTTGCAGACACGTTGTGTTTTACGTGCATGATACCACATAACAAGCAGAGTGCTGGGAAGCTGAGTAGCAAGATGAGAAGACTCCTTGCTTTCTATCATGTTTCTGCTGGCTTAACCCCTACCAGGAGCACAGCTGGCCATCAGCCTGTCCACTTATCTCCTGCAATGACTTGCCTAAACCCACAACAGAAAGGAGGAAGGTAGGTGTCAGGGACATTTATTTAGGATCACCCTTAAATTCTGAATGTGCAATAAGAGTGTCTCCAAGGGCTTATCTGGATGCCCCCAGCACCCAGGTGAATGAGGAACCTACTTGGCCTTTAAAAACCTACACTGTTTAATTCCAATACTCTTCTTTGTGACCTCCAGGCATAGAGCCGTGAGGATACATCATGGAGCCCTGAGTGCAGAGAATGTGTCCAATGTGAGTCACAACTTGGGACATCTTAGAACATTACTGTATTGTTTACACTAAAAGAACATGTATTTTTATTTTATAACACAGAACTGACATTTTGACATGCTGAGTTGAGACGCCAGAGAAGTTCCTGAATCACTACGGACAAGTAATTAGTCCCAGGAGGTCTGTTGCTTCAACAATTTGCTATTTATCTTCTTTCAGATGACAATGTGGTTTCTTTTTCTTTAAGTCTTAAAACCCATAAATACCTCTCACACCGCAATGCACTCTTCCCCACACATGTGACCAGCTCTTCCAGCTCACGGTGACAACCACAGCATGAAGTCATGATTCTGATGACTCTGCTGCTCCCAAATCCTCTCAGCCAGATTTTCCCTGAATCAACAACCTGATTTTATTAACTGATAATATTGACTTTGCTTCACCTTCTAGCTTATACAGTGTTGTGGCTGATCAAATACCTTAACTTACATAGAGACATAAGTGACATTTTCACCAGATTAGAGTGCACTGCCGAGGCCAGTCTGCGGGTCACATGCACAGCCTATTGATGTAAAAAGGAAACCAACTTTTCCCGCTTCTGGCTATAAAAGCTCAGGACACCACGGATGGGGACGGGAGTTGCCCTGGTGATTTGCAGAACAGGAGGTGTTTTCATTTCCAATCTAAACAATAAGTTCTACTTTGTTAATGGCTCTTAAGTTAGAATTACTGATAAATATGACAGAAACGTTAAATTCTCCACTACGTGATTGTTTTATTAAATCTCAGGGACACTTAAATAGAATAAAGTAACGATCTGCTATTTTTTTAAGATTCGAGTTTATTTAGAGTTGAAAGGTAAAAAATATAGTCATGGATTTTAACTTTTCCATACAATAAATTTACCCATTCAGACAAATTAAGGACAAGGACAGTTTAAATCAACTTAAAATCTGCATGAAAGAGTATTTTGAGCATTTCAAGTATTTCCAAGCACACACAGTAACTCAAACCAGGCTGCTGAAATGTTCCTCTGCTAGAACAAAGGGGTCTTTGGTGATTTGGGGATAGCTTTGGAGTTCAGAGCCAAGACACATTAACTGAGAGATCCAGAGGTGGTTTCTGATGAAAGGGGATGGGAGAACTTAATGCTGGATGGTCTAATTAATCGGGACACATGGGAAGTTCATTCTAGATCAGAGATTTTCAACTGGTGTGCCGTGCTACACTGATCCTGCCGTGACAAGATCTGAAGTGCACCGTGAAAATTTTTAAAGATTATTTATTTTCAGAGAAGTCCAAGTACAGTAAGTATATTTTTTAAGTCTCCTTTTTTAATCAACGTGATTTAAGTGTGCTGCAGAAGTTTAACTATAGATGTTGCTGTGAGATAAAAAGGGCTGAAAACTGTTGTTCTAGATCAGGGGTCCTCAAACTTTTTAAACAGGGGGCCAGTTCACTGTCCCTCAGACCGTGGGAGGGTCAGACTGCGGGCCCAGGACGAGTCGGCTGCTAAGCAGGACAGGCAGCAGCGGCATGTGGCCTGCAGGCCGTACTTTGAGGATGCCTGTTCTAGATGAAGAGACAGACATTCAGAAAGACACAGAGCAGAAATGGGTTTCCAATGAGAGTGAGAACTCTGACGGTAAACAGAAAGGAAGGTAGAGATGAGAAAGGAAGCTGGGACTAGGCCATTTTTCTGCGGTCACCTAATCTTGTTAGGAGCACTTTCAAGATAGGACCACACAGGGAAAATACTTAATAAACATTATTACAACCTGTGGTCATGCCTAGAGCATAAATAACTGACTTATTTCCCTTGAAAGTTATGGGCCACTCGGCGTGCACATCACAGAAAATACAAGTAGAAGAGGTTCAGCTGAGCACACAGGGTCTGGGACCCCAGGGTTCCAGCAATGAACCCCACAGGTGGCTCTGGGGTGGGCCACTGAGTTGGAGATGTGAGGGATGCCAGTATCTTTAGGGAAAAGCTAAAGAAAGGAGACGTGGCCAAAAGGGGAGGTGGATAAATGCACAAAGCTGTCCAGGTGGGACGTGGCCCAGGAATGTTTTATGGGACCAGCTCTCAGGGTAGAAGGAACTGAGGCAAGGGAGACAAAGTCAGCCTTTCAAGGTGGCTAGAAGTAGGTGTCCCTGCTTCTGACCACTGACCACTGAGGGACTGGAAAGACCAGTGCAGAGCCTGTGGCCTCATGACACTAACCCCAGGCCCATCTACCAGAAGCTGCTGCCATAGCAGTAGCCCCAGGGGGGCAGGACTTTCATCAGGATGCCCAGCCACTGACCACGGCTGCTGCAGGCCAGCGGGGAGCTCAGCCAGGCTGAGAGAACTTGAGTGCTTGAGAGTCTCCAACATCCTCTGCTCCCAAGGTGGCCCTTCCCCTGGGAGTCAGCCTCACAAACAAGAACATTCACTCTTATTCTCCTGCTATGAGCTTCAGCCTGGAGAGAGAAAAGCAGTTCCCTTCCCCCATCTTACTCCAAAGAACTCCTGGAGTAAGAACCCAGACCCACCCACGCTGTTCTCACACCCACCAATTCATAATTTACCCTAACAACCACCTCAGGGCAATCTCAGCACTCTGCGAGGCAAGGCTGGGCACTGACACATGAAGGCCACTCACTTTGACCTCATTGTCACAATCATTCCCTTTGGTTTCCACCCAAATTCCGAATATGTGCCTGTGGATGTAAGGGGGGTTGTGCTCAGTCTTTCATATCATTTTGGGGTATGGAGCCAAGAGGGTACTGAGATTAAAAAGCTGTGTATCTCACAGCATGGGCCCAGCCACCAGGCTGTCATGGCTGGACACCTCCATCCCCACTGGGTCTGGAGCGTCATCAAGACACATGGCTTCTTATGGCCCACCTTGAATGAGGCGCTTCATCAGCACTTAGCCCGGTCTTCATAAATTACCTCCCCCACCACCATGTTTCTCTGCATCATAGCTCTGTTTGTCTCTCATAAATCAACTGCAGGCCTGTTTAATTACCCCTTGGCAATTTTAAACAACCAGCATTTTTAATGAGGCAGCGAATGCATGAGGGCCAGCAAATAGGACTTTAAGGGTCTGTTGTGGGTCACCCTGTGTATATTTTTCAAAGCCAGGCTTTCCTGAGATAAGTCACATCTTACCCAGGGGCTTGGCCAATGGCCTTTTCCACTGTGTGACCAGCGAGACCCTGGGCCATCAGCAGGCTGCTTTTTGTCACTGGCCTTGAAGTGTGTCCGTTATTATAAACACACATGATGAATGAATGTTATGGTTATGTGAGGAATTCAGCCACTTTGGCTCTGGCTGTGAAAGTGGCAGAGCTATGGAGAAACCGAACCACAGGGCAGTGCCCACCCCTGAAGCCCAGGCCGCTGGTGTCTGAACATCATTATCATGAAGACGGTCTCCTGAAATCCATAAATCGCTCCATCTGGTTTTCAGGTCAATTTGGTGGCTCAGTGGAATAGCCCCAGCACATTCTCACTTGTGGGAAACGTACTTGTGACTTTGCTAGTAGGTGGGCCTGGCATTGCTGGCCTTAAGTTGCCAAAGCCAGCCCAGCACTCTCTCAGCGGCTCCAGGGGTCCTGCCCTCTGAGGGATGTAGGCTGCAGGATGTGCACAGCTGTGTCTGTGCAGTGCTGAGAGCCTGGGGCTGGGGCCACACACAGACCCAAGGGCCAGCCCCAGCAACCAGCAACGAAGCCACTCCAAAATCCCAGGGGAGGGCAAGGCTGGAGAGCAAAAGAAAGATCTAAAGAGAGGCACAGGGAGCAAATTCCTGAGGGCCCGTCTGGAAATATTTTCTTTTTTTTTTTTTTAGACATTCTTACGACTGCAGAAATGAGAGCTATTTTAAGAGAACAGGCAGAGTTGAGTTGGCCCCAGCACAGGCCAAGCTTCCTCCTCCTCCCACACCTCCTTTACCATCTCTCCACACGCACAGGCACCACGCTGAGCTCTGTGCATGACACCCCTCACGACACCCCTATTTTACAAGTGAAGACACAGAAGCATGGAGAGTCTAAACAGCACGCCCAGAGGCACCTGCCCGGCAGCAGAGCTGGTCCAGCCTATTCCAGGGTCCAGGTTCGCTGCATGTGGGGCACGATGCTCCCTGTCCTGGAATGGAAAACACGAGATCCCAACCTGCAGAGCATCTCTGTTGCTCAGCTGAGCTCTCTAAACTTGGAACCTCAATAGGTTGTTTCTTAAGAAGAAAGTGTAGGAGAATGGCCAGGCACCCAGACACTCAAATCAAATGCAATCACTTAGCTTCTCGGGTGCACAGCCTGGGGAAGGAACCCAGCCACTCTGTACCAGGCCGGATGCAGCCCAGGGGAGGGTCACCGAGGCAGCCTATGCAGAGCCTTTGGAGGAAAGGCTGGCACAGGGAGTGCTCTGGGACTTGGCTATTCTCAGTAGTTATCCCATGATGTCCATTCTATCCGTGTGTCCCTTCATCCTCCTCGCAAGAGAACTGCAGAGAGCTTGGGGTTGCCACCGATTTATGGCAATTACCGATGACATCACTACAGTCCACTCAAGGCCCAAGGACATGGGACAAGTTAGAAGCCTGTGCAGGAATCCAGGAAATTGTTATTTTGATCTTTAGTGCTAGTTTTCTTGCCAAGCTAAATAACCTTTGTAGGCCCTGTAATATGTTAACATTTAGGGAGAGAGTTTATGAACTGCTCTAATCCATTTTTAGTAAGGCCCATTACCTCCAAATACAGAGTCAAGGTTCCAATTAAAGCTTCCCATTAGAGAATGAAAGTTATTTTCCAAGCCAGAAGAGGGGAAAAAAGCAATTTTTCATAATTTTGAAGTTTATCTGCTTGAAAACA
>CAUYQV010171206.1:0-15168 GCA_963574575.1 Galagoides demidoff | reverse complement strand
TGCTTGAGATATCCCTCAAGAACTTGTTAATGTACATTGTACAGTGTTGCATTCTGCAGAAAACGTTGACTTATGTCCAGGTAAACAGATGCCAAAGCAGGGAAGAATATTCTGTGAGTGAGTCTTTATTTTCATAAATTCTGATATAATTTTAACACAGGAGAAAAGACATGTTTCATTTTCCTTAAGAGCCGTTGTTTCTAAGTAAACAGTATCTAGAACTCCTCATCATGCCACTGTATCTATCACTGTGCAGTTGAGCAAGTTAGATTGTAGGAAAAGAACTATTTGTGAGAAGAGAAAAGCTACAGACACATAATCACCCAAACTTTGGACAAATCTCTGAAATGGAAGCCAACATAGCAATGAAATCACAATGAAATTATAAATTTATGGAGAAAAAGCTGGGAGGTTAATTTTACCCTTTAAAGCCTCAATGAAGCATAAAATTCAGGGGAAAAACTAATAATTATGAGTAAGAATTGTAAGATTTGGAACATCAACTCAGCAAATGAAGACATTACCACATGGCAGACATTAACCAATAAAAGGCATCCAATCACTCTTAAATGAGCTCGTAACGTGAAATGTGAGCACTGTGGATTTCCAGGGAGATGGTGCATTTACAAAAAACTCCATTTATTACTTTCTACAACTAAGCTCATCCAACCCACAGTTACTGAGCGTAGACAGTGGCCTCATGCTTTGTGTGAGGTGTTGCGGGGAATTAAAGTGTGGTCCAGATGTAGATCCTGACCTTAAAAAGCTTACAATTTAGTTGGAAAGTGTGACTGGAGGGAAAAGAGATGAAAAATTAACCATAAAATAAGCCAAGATGGCAATGACAAAAAGAAACTGCTATTGGAAGGCAAAAGAAAAGAAAAAAAAGAGCGAGAGATGAGGGAGCAGGCCGAGTTAGAATTATCATCAAGGAGGAGAAGAAAGTGAACTGAGCTTTATGGAATGCATAGTAGTATTTTCTTATTTTTTAAATTTTCTCAAGGTCTATAGTATCTCACTCACCTGAAAAGGCCACAAAGTACCTGTTTTCAGGTGGAAGTTTGCAATCAGACCAAAACACTTTAACACGTGGACCTAAGCAGAGCCTACAGGAGAGTACAGATACTGACAGATCCGAGGGACATTCATCAGTGTGCATTAGTTTATGTTCTAGCAACAAACCTCTCCCTTATCTCAGCGGCTTAGCGTAACTACAGTTTATTTCTTATTTATACGTAGTTGGCTGCAAACCTGACTCTTTAACAGTTGTTCACCATGCAATGTGTCAGGGACCTCCTCTGCCTGTGATTGCTATCCAGGGACATAGAGAGTGGGTTCATCTGGCAGTTAAATGTCCTGTCCTGAAAATCCTCCTGAGTATAGTAAATAGTCCTGAGTATCTTCAGGTATTCAGAAAAGTATGATCCTTGCGCATCTCCAGTTTAAGTTGGAGACAGGTGGGAGGTGATGGAAGACAGGTGAGGGTGGGGCTTCCAGGATAAAATCAGGTACCAAAAGACCTAACATGGCTTGAGAAGAACTTTGTCTTTGTTTTATATAGAATGGGATAATGAAGGCTTTGAGTACAGAACGATATAATAGAAAATGTGCAGAAAAATAACTTCGGTAAAAAGTGCAGAGGGCAGCTTGGAAGAAGGAGAATCTTTAGAAGATTCATGGAGAAAATGGAGCAAGGAATGGTGATGGTTTGATTGAGCTAACACAGAAAGAGCATGGCTGGAAAGGGCGGGGGGGAGGATTCAAGAGTTGTTTCCAGGTAGGTATAATTGACATAGTAACTGAGGGAGAGGGAAGAATCAAATATACCTCACATTTCTATCTGGATTAACTGGGTGGATGGGGATGTTGTTACTTAATGAGACAGCATTTATCCAGAAGCAGCAGCAGGGTTGGGGTAAACCTGAGTGTGGTCTTCGCAGAATAATCACTTAGAGACACTGACCAAGCAGCTACAAGCACATAGTATATTTTTGAATCAAAGAAGAGAGACCAGGGATAGACATGGAGATTTGGAAATATAATAATAGTCCTTCATTATCCCAATGGATTCCTGAAGTCAGATAGTACCAAAACCTAAATATACTGTTTTTTTCCTATATACGTAGATACATACTATGGTAAAGGTTAATTTATAAATTAGGCACAGTAAGAGATTAATAATAATAACTACTAATAAAATATAACAACTACAAAAATATACTATAATAAAAATTCTGTGAAAGTGTGCTCCCCCCTGCCACATCCCCAAAATATCTTAATATTTTCAGACTGTAGTTGACCATGGGTGACTGCAGTGGTGGAAAGCAAAACTAGGGAAAAGGGGTAAATACTGTACTTGGCTTCAGGATGACAGTGGAAGCTACGGGATTTCCCAGCGAGCACAGGGCTGAGGATGGAACCTGAGAAAATCCACCTGAGTAAAGAGGTGGGTACAGAGTGAAGGCTTGCTCTTTTCTAGAATCGACTTTGTCTTCTTTCCCGGTGCTGTTGTAACAAGCTTCCACAATCTGCGGGCTCTGCCCACAGAAACACATGGCCTCTGCATTCCAGTGGGGAGAAGCCATGTGCTTCCTTCTAGGCACTGAGAGCGAGGACCTGCTCCGTGCCTCTCTCTTGGCTTTTGGAGCTCTGCTTCACTTCTTTGGAGCTCTGTACCTATAGAAGCATCATCCCCTTCTCTCTCTATTTTCATCATCTTGCAGTGTCTTCCTGTGGTTGTGTCTGTCTCTGTGCCCAAATGTCCTCTATAAGGACACCAGTCATGCTGGATAAGCCCTACCCTAATGACCGCATCATAACTGCAGAGACACTATTGCCACGTAGGGTCACATTCACAAATGCTGGGGCTTAGGACTTCAACATATGAATTCTGGGGGGAACAAAGTTCAACCCAGAAGAGATTTCTTTTACCCACTCCTGCCAGCATGATTTGGAGTAGAGAAAAAGAAGCCAGACAGGATAGGCTGTCTGGCTAATTCTCAGCAATAGGCTGAGAATTAATGGAAGATAAAAAATGCTGAAGCTGGCAGTGTAGACTATTTTTTTGGAACTGCATCCATTACAAGTCAAATGGTGAGGGTTAAGGCTCCATGGATGATACAATTTCTAGAACAAACTACTGTACAGTTTGCAATGGAATCATTCAGCATCTATCGTATGTTAACAGTGCTTGCTTGCTGCAAGATTATTTCTTCAACTTAAACATATGGGTTTGCTTGTTTGGTGAAAAATGGTGCACACCCCTAGAGCATGAGTTCGTGGTCATTTCCTTTGCATCTAGTGTAATGTACTCTTTCTGATGAAACCTGGAAATTTGAGTTTGAAAAATGATGTGTCTAAAAGAGTATGGACTAAGCAATTTTAAATATGGCAGAGCAATAAACATTCTTGCCGTGGATTCATTGGAGGGGCAAGGACACACATTAACCTTGGGAGGAGCATTATGTCATTTATTTATTTTTTTTTTAAAAGAAAGAAAAGACTTGGTATTTAAATTCTCACTTTCATTTGAGGAAGGAAAAAAATATAAATCTTGGGATGTCTGAAAAATATTAAAATGTTCACAGAATTAACCATCAGTGATAATATCAACTGTCACATTTCTACTTTATCCCTTACTGGGAGAAACTGAAATATGTAACCAAATGGTAGGATATCTTTTCTCTTTCCTTAAGCCTTAAGGTGTGCTAATTTTCTACCAAAACTTCTGGGTGTAAATATGTGTATTCAATTTTGTTTTGGAGTCTTAAATGAGGTAATTTGTGACTTGCAGTTGGATTAAAAACCAAGGAATCAAATTATTTTTGTAGGAGAATTTTAATAGTATTTATCTTTCAATGGCATTTGTCTGTCCTTCTAATTATACCATTTTTTTTTGTTTTGAAAATGATACACGTTGAGAGAGCAACTAATGGAATAGATTTTTATATTATTTTATTAAAATGCACGATGCTTCTATAGTATTCAGAATCTGAAAGAGTACGTCAGATTTTATGGTTTGCTCTTTTTCACAATTTGTGTAAGTGGTATATATTGTTCTTAGGGAAAAATAATGATGATGTAGACAGATATTGAGCTTTGGTGAAACTTCAGAGTGTCTAGTTATATGTAATACATTTTCCATAGGTAGGCACACTGACCCCAGTGGAAATGAATTTGTGAGGTATCTGTGCTCAGTGTCATTTCCCTACTCTATGTGCCTAATTCTTCTGTCCTCCAACTGGTCTTAGGGACCTTACTGTTGCTTCTGAACCATGTACTAGGTATCAAGGCCTTTCCTTTTTCTTTCCCTGTTTGACAGGTGGAATGACATCTCTCCTTATTTGACCCACAGCTCTACATTGTGCTGAAGACAAAAAAGACAAACTAAACCTTGTTTTATGATTAAACACTAAAAATATCAACTCAAAAGAGAGTTTGTGAAAAATACACTGGACTTGAAATCAGAAGTCACAGGATTAGATGTCCGTTAGCCTCATCAGGCTAATTAACATGTGTGTTCTTGGCCAAGGTGTCTAACTTCTTAATAATTCATTATTTCATCCATCCAATAGCTCGTTCACCCCTTCATATATTCCTTTTAATAAGTATTTATCAAATGTTCCCTGTGATATAGGCACCAGGCTAGACACAGATGTTAAGGTGAAAATCAGGTACTTCCTTCAAGGAGCTGATAAATAAATTGAGAGAATAAAAAATTGTGATAGAAATGACATGTTGTTATAGTGGAGATAATCATCAGTATTGAGGAGGCAGAATAATATGTGCTCTAATGCTACCTTTACTTCTATAATTCTATGATCCCAAGTTTTAAGAATCATAAAAGTTATTCAGATACCTTTGCCTTTGGGATAAAACAAGCCTAGGGATACAAAGATAAAAAAGTAAACCTATTTTCTTTATTTAACAGGCCACCGGCTTGCAAGGAAGCTGGATATGCAATGGAGTCTGTGTATGTGTGCATGTTGCTTGTTTCTTTGCAGTCTTTGGACCCCAGCATTCCCCTATTATTGCTGGCATCCTGGCACACTGAACTATAGTTTGTTCTAAGGGCTAAGAATTTGAAGTCAGTGACAGCTGAAAGACAAAATTTTCTAATTCTTGTTTCCATATGTGGTTCAGAGTGGCAATGGCAGTCAGTGAGAAAGCAACAAAACTCCAGAAATATACTTGGTATTCCTGCCTAACCTCAAAGACAACTTATAAAGAGTGCAGGCAGCCTGTGATTTACCAAAAGATGGGGAAAAACTTGAGTCTTGTTTTCTGCTGTAAATGCCATTTAGGCCCTGATGGGTTTATTGCCTTATAAGAGTAAAACTTCTTTTCAGACAGTCATGATAGTTAATAAATACTACTCTAGAATCCTATCTCAAATGCTTTGCAGCCATGGGTTAAAACAAAGCAATTAATAACACTTTAATAGGTGGACGTTGTTTAAGTGAAGTTCATGATCAACACATTTCTTTCCGGTTTTTCCTTTTTCTTTTTTTTTTTTTTTTGATCAACACATTTCTTGTGTCAGTTCATGTTTAATCAGATAAACAGAATCCACTTGAGGAATTTCAAACAGTTATTTTAATACAGTGAATTAGTTTCAAGTCCTGGAAGGGCTGTGTGAGCTGAGTGGGTGAGGTTACCTAGCGAGTAGTATCTATATTAAGCTACTAGAGCTTCATAGGAGAAAACAGTGTTACCTAGAGTCACCTAGAGTCATTTTTCTTGCTGTTAAAACTACAAAAAGAAGCTGTAAAAAATGGCTTCAGTGCATTGCTTGAGGTCAGGAGTTTGAGACTACCCTGAGAAAGAGCAAGACCTCGTCTCTACTAAAAATAGATAAACTAGCCGGGTATGGTAGCTGGCACCGTAGTCCGAGCTACTTGGGAAGCTGAGACAGGATGATCACTTGAGCACAAGAGTTTGAGGTTGCTGTGAACTATGATGCCATGCTCTCTCTCTACCCAGGGTCCAGAGTGAGACCCTGTCTCAAAGAAAAAAAAATAACTGCTTTCTTTTCTCTGGTTTCTGCCAGTATCTTCCACTAGCAAAATCTAACAGAAAGTCAAGGGAATTGGGGAAATAGAGCTTTGTAGTCTCCCTGTCTCTAAGGTACCAAAAAAGGTAGAGAAAAACAGAGGAGGAGCTAAGAGATGAAACACTCTCCATTCCACTGTTCTTCTCCTTGATAATCTGGTTTATTTTCCTGAAACAACTCCACCACGATGATTCAGTGACGGAGGGAATGAATTAAATTGTGGGAAAGATGGAAGATGTAATAAGGTAACGGCTCCTGGCAGAAGGGAAAGAAAATTAGGCAGAAAGGTCTGAGAAGAAGAAAAAGAGATGGGATGTGAATGGCAAGAGGTCAGATGAGAGTGTCCTTGAATACATACTTCTTGGGAGTCAAACCTTTTGGGTTGGAGTAAAGTGAAAGCTGGCAGAAAATTCCAGTTAAAATTGTGGAGTTTAGCTCTTCCAGTCGTAGGCGCTAAGGCAGTCGCGGGTCTTGGTGCAGACATGGCCAAGTCCAAGAACCACACCACACACAACCAGTCCCAAAAGTGGCACAGAAACCCTGATCACAAAGATATGAATCTCTTAAAGGGGTAGATCCCAAGCTCCTGAGGAACATGCACTTTGCCAAGAAACACAACAAGAAGGGCCTGAAGAAGATGCAGGCCAACAATGCCAAGGCCGTGAGTGCACGTGCTGAAGCTATCAAGGCCCTTGTAAAGCCCAAGGAGGTTAAGGAGGTTAAGACCAAGATTCCAAAGGGTGCCAGCTGTAAACTTGTCAACTTGCCTACATCACCCACCCCAAGCTTGGGAAGCATGCTGGTGCACACATTGCCAAGGGTCTCAGGCTCTGCCAGCCAAAGGGCAAGGCCAAGGATCAAATGAAGGCCCAATCTGCTGCTTCATTTGCAGCCCCAGCGTCAGTTCCAGCTCAGGCTCCCAAAGGTGCCCAGATGCCCCACAAAGGCTCCAGAGTAGAGGCATCTGTCTGCCATGAGGACAAAAGGACTGGTGTGACCTCTAGGCTGCTGTCTATATGGGGCTAGGGTCCTCCTGTGCTATTTGTACAAATAAACCTGAGGCAGGAAAAAAAATTGTGGAGTTTGTGGTTGGGGGTTAGGTTAAGTCTCCTCCTACTTGTCTCAGGATCTATCCCAGAAAAATTCAGAATTCCTTGAATAATTCTTGTGTTTATTGTGGCATGACACCAACGTGGTAGCACATGCTTGGTGAATTAGAAATGGTTGAAGAAGCATTAGCCAAGTGGGTCAAAGGATGCTTCTGGCTATCCATGGCCCATGGATTATTAGGTCTCCTATTATTAAGACAATTATTGAGTCTCCTATTATTAAGACAATCAGCAGAATACAAGAAGCCTAGGATCTGTACAAAGATATCATTGAGTATAGGGACTGTGACATTGGAGGCTGCCCACACACCAAAGCACCAGGCGGTACAAAGTACAACATATAGGAGTAGCACCAAAAGCTCAGTGAGCTGATACAAAGAGAACCAGATCAGCAGAGGCCAGCAAAGACCCAGAGGCTCTGGCCCCATCACAATGAGGATGTGGAATCATCAGTCCTTTCATGCCCAGAGAGTGGGAAGTGAGAGCCCT
The DNA here is from genome assembly GCA_963574575.1 of Galagoides demidoff. NCBI lineage: Eukaryota > Metazoa > Chordata > Mammalia > Primates > Galagidae > Galagoides > Galagoides demidoff. The sequence goes on along the minus strand of CAUYQV010171206.1, from coordinate 7,518 downwards.
TGAGAGAAGAATCAGCCTTGTCAGTGAGTTTAAAGCAGTCTTTGTTTTCAATTAAAAGTTCAAAGTGGAAGATATGGATGCAAAATGCAAGATGAGGTGAGTTGCCTAGGGAAGAAATGAGTTCACATAGTGTGAGCTTATTCTTTGGGATGTCGTGTTTCTGATGTGAAAGGTGTAATGCTTAAAATAGGTCATAATTAATGCCAACAAAATGTTCTCAATTGAACCCTTTCTTAGAATAGAACATTCAAGACTTTAGTACATGTAGGGTGGTACCCAACTGTAGTCTTTGCTTCTGATGAGGCTGAGGAAGAAGGAGAGACCAGGAGTTTGAGGCTGTAGAGGGCTATGATCACACCTTGCAGCTTGGAAAACACAGTGAGGCCCACTCTCTAAAAAAATTTCAAACTGTCAATAATATATATAGAAGAATAGTTTCAGATAATTAGTTATTATTGATAGTTATTGTTTTATGTGATATAACATAGTTAAAGCTAATTTTTCAGAAGGAAGTTTTTATTTTCTAATTATTCATTTTTTATACTATAATGTAAAGGTCTTATGGTATTCTTAAGATCCTATAGAAAACATGATCTTGTGTTTTGAGGAATTCATAATCAAAAATGGTTCAATTATTTGTAAAGATAGGCTTATTATAGGAACAAAAGGATGGTCTTTATTAAAGTTTATAAACCAAAGGAAATGAGATTGTTTTCATTCATTCTCATCTTTCCGTAATGCTTTTGTAATGGGAACAAATATTAAAATGATCCATTCTTGTCAAAAAGGGGTGTATTCAGATTTGGACAGTTTAATAAATAATAATAGAACTCCGAGGTTACCCACCAACTATGGGGCCCTAGCCCACAACTATGGAATCCTAACCTAATAGGTGCAAGACCACCTTGAAGTAATCCAAATCCCTTAAGTTATTTTGTTATATATTTTGTATTTATGTGAACTACAATTTTAAATTGCTTTAAATAACTACTTACATAAGCAAACAATAATTGATAAGTAAAAACATTGTTGTGTGTTCATGTTGGACTCCTCTGAGCAATCTATACAAACTAATTATTTGTGTCTATAAATGTATGAGGATCTTATAATGAATTAGTTCAGTTTTATGCATTAACTTAGACTGCTCGAGTATCATTTTCTGCAGGCTATTATGTTATCGGGTCACCATAATGCTAAACTGTAGGACATTTTAGCTGATAATTCCTGAAAAGTGCTTACTTTTGAAATAAAAAGCAAAGCAAAAAGAAAAAAAAAATCAAGCCACAATGCTGACTGAAAAAAATATTTATATTTATATTAAACCCCTCAGCTAGATTCTCAGACACATCACTGCTTAAAATGCAGTCACCTGACAAAAACAGTTCTAATTATTACCCCCTTGGGCTAACATTTTTCAGAGTGACTGGCTAAAATGCACTCCAGCTCATAATTTCTGCCTCTGACAGGGGAAGACATAACCTAGTTTCCTCTAATGCAAAAGTCTCTAATCTAGAGGGCAAGACCCTGCTCGGTGTAACACTGAAGGGAGAAAATGCAATTTGAGCACAAGGAAATTGCACACATAGTTTGATAGTTCTACCACTCTCCAACCTTTTTTTCCTCCCTGGGTTTAAATGTCTTGTTTTATTTTATACTAAATTATGACCTGGCTGAAATTGCTATGTTTTCTTTGTCATATTCTAGAAACCTCTTACTATGAAAGTGAAGGTTATATTATAGTTCCAGACTTTCAATTTTCTTCTTCTTCTTTTTTTTTTTTTAGAGGGTGGGAATGTTCACATTTTGACAGTTCAGCAGTGAAAACATTAAAAGTTACTGTGCTTGCTACAGCAATATTTTTTTCCTTTGAATAATAGCTCTTTTGTCTTGGCAAATGGGGCATATATACTGCCTTAGAAAAAGGTAATTAAATGATTTTGAAATGACTAAAGCGCAGATTTTTGACTTGGACTAATAAGTAACAATTTCATTGCTAAATCTCTGAACGAAGTAACTTTCAGGGTTGCTGGGAGAAGTGAATTAACCTGAGATTGTTCTGGTTCACTTCCCAGGCGGTGGCTGAGTCACTCTTTGCCTTGAAACTGATAAGCCAGAAGAAAGAACCAAGTTTCAAGGAAGTCAGAGTCCTGGAAAGAAGGCAGCTCTCAGAGGACGTTCCTGGGAATTTTCATTAACAATTGTTATTTCTGTGAGCTGGAGAGACGTGGTCCCCTTTCCTGCGGCTCGGCTGACAGTTGCTGCTCCCCACCTGCCCTCCAGCTGGGAGGGTGGCCGCGTGGCTGAGCGGCCGCTGACGCCACGATGGTTCCTTAGTGTGAGCAGGGCATCAGTTTCCTCCTGGAGCTGCGTGTGTCACCTTCACGTCTCATGCATCTTCCATCATTTACGTGAATATTTCAGGAAGCTCTGGTAGAAGCCACTAGCCTATTAAAGTGCAGTCTCCACCGGCGCGGAGAACAAAGGCCGCCTTTAGCTACAGATGATTCACTACTGTGGTAAAAAATACCTTCTTTTTGCCTCCCAAATGGTTTTGAATCCTAAAGATGTAATGACTGTCCTTCCAGATTCAGAAAATAAAAGTCAAAGAATAGCACATAGACAGGATTACTTTTTTTTAAATCTGGATTTTGACAAACATTTACAAAATAATGGTAGAAAAAAGGATGTTATCAGGGATGTTTTGTCATGTTATAAGGTAAAATTGTACAGTTTTTATCCCCAGCAACTTTCAAGCATACCATCATATTTTATACCCTCAAAAGCCTCAGCTTCAAAGGTATCATCTGATCAATTTTATCAACTAAGTGTTAGGTGGTAGTTTGGACAAATTTAGAGTGAATTATTTAAAAGGTGATGTGACTATAATCTAACAGGTACTTTAAAATATCCCAGGTGGCTTATTAACCTGTCATGCCAGTGAGTTAATAAATTCTGTAGTTCACCTTTAGAAAACTGAAACATCTATCTTATTTTTTAATAATGATATTATAAACATCAAATGGAGTTTTGTTTTTCTAATAACCAATACTGCTTATGTCCTTGGGAATCAAATAAGTACACTAAATTGGATTGGGAAATAATTTATGCTTAAGTAACCCTGAGATGGTAGTGGATCACCCCCTTCTCGCCCTATGCTTAGTCAGTTTAGGAAACTGGCCTGGTCTCAATCAATGTAGCAGTGAAAATGAGGAGAAGTGGTAGCTCACATGTGCAGAAGGGTCATCTTGGTACTAATTCTCTGAAGTCCTATTGGACAACATTATAAGGAAATTCAACTGTCAGAGTATGGGCACATTTGGCAGTTTCTTTTAGATATTGAGAGTACTCTTAAAGAAAGATTTACTTAGTATATTTAATACTATCTTTAAAAATTAAATAGTTGCTAGAGGATATATTCTAAACTTTGAATGCAAGAGAATGTTTCACAATGAAGGACAATTATATACTGAATACAATGCTCTGAAATATTTAGATATTAAACTTATTATTTATAGGTCCATAGGCACATGGAACAATCTGTTCCTTGTTCTATTTAATTCCACAGTGTTTTTCCTAGAAGAATTTTAAAAATAGTCTTATCAACAAACTTGCTTCTAAGTGGTTTAGTCAGGCTTGTCTTTCGGAAACTTAAACAGTTTCTAAATATTTCCAGGTTTGGCTGTTTGATATTGTTAGAATTACGAATACTTTTACTAATGCTGTGTCAGCAAGGTATTTAATATTTCCTAATGTGCCTCAATTAACAACTTTAAGGCATATAAAATGCTACAAAGAACTTAAAAAATTAATTCAACAAAAATTGATGGCAAATCATCTAATATCAGTTTTATATGTCATGAATAGATGAAGGCTTATTATGTGCCACATATTGGAGTTTCACTTTTTGATTAAACTGAAAAACAAGTTCCTCTGATGAAAATTGTTTTGATAAAACTGACTTACAGTATAATTTGAAAAATTAAAAACTGTGTGAGTCATTGAGTTTTACACAAAGCATTTTATTTGGGCCTACGTGATATCCAGGAGATCAACTTAAACCTTTTGAACAGAAAAAAGCACCTTCTCCCCTCTGTTGGTGTCAGACAGGAAACACTTGGGAAGAGTTTTATCTAACAGAGTCAGGCTACGGCAGCAGCCTGAGGGCTCCTGGGCCTGCTCTACATTCTCTCCTCCCAGAAAAGATAAAAGTAGAGAAAGTGAAAGTTTCTTCTGAAGGGACTTCAAAAATGCCAAGGAGTTAGAGTTAGGGGCAATTTGTATCCCTGATTTTCTTTGTTTTTGTTTCTTTCCTAGTAACATCTAAAAACTAAAATCTTGTTAAAATTATTTGTCAAAAAATGAGAAAACATGTAGTTAACTATTTCTGACTTTTTTTTTTTTTTTTGGAAAAGGCAATTATTATTTTGTCATTAGAACCTGGAAAATAAAACCTCAATGAAACTCATGTATATGCATCTGGGCAAACCAACAAACAGAAAGTATTTGCACAAACGTCTTGTTAGTGGAAACCATCTTCTCACAATTCCAAACTCACTTCTTCAATGAGTTTTATTGTTTCTATCAGATTTAAATAATCATACTTGGTAATCTAGATTTTATACATACAAGCACACATACATATAACAGAAAGTGAATTGGGTTCTTAATTAATAAACATGATCAAGGCCAATTACTTTTTCTACTTACCATTTTATTTCAGTCTAGTACTATTTGTGTTTTCTACTCACTTCCGTGCAGACCACAGTAAACATTTGGAAGGCATTTTGCGTGGCAAGTTTGTGTATTGCAATTTTTGAACAATGCAAACATCCCCCTTGGATAAATGAAAACAGATCCCAGAAAGAGTATGCTTCCAACACATTCTCCAAAGATCTGAGTGCCGCTGTGCATTCTTGCTCAATTTAAACAAACTAAACTTCAGTTAGTCTCCCCTCCCCTAATGGGCACCCCCACTGGGAACATTGTTAGGTTACCACCATGGACAAGGCCTCAGTACAGCTGGATATGTAAACAAGACCATAATCCGCATGAAAGGACTCTCAGAGTTTTGGCAGCTCTCGCAGTGTTGTTAACATATTGTGCCAAAGCATTAACAAAGCCATCATTTTTAAGTTTGTTCACGGATTTGTATTAATCAAGAAATTTTCCAGAAATTACTTCTAAATGAGGAAACTTCCAGAAAGTTACCATTTGGCAAGAAGGCTTCCAGATGCCTTAATTTTTTTTTTTTTGCGTATCTGCAACATATTCTTCCAAATAAATTACAAATTTGTGGATGCTCAGTTGAGACAGAAGATGCTTTGCTGCTGCAGTGGTGGAAGGAGGCTCCCTTTGAGTCAGTTCACGCTTCTTCAAAGCCTGGCTAGTGCTGAGATCAGTTTTTACTTGTTAAGGAGGGGGTGGTCATGCAAAGAAACAGCATTCTGGTGACAAATTGATATTTGGATCAGAATAGCAATTATTACATTACAGTTAGAACTGCAAAGTAAGTGCTTAAGTAAAACAGGAGAAGGCTTTTGGGCTTTTCTTAAAATTTACTTGTTGGCTTTTATTGGTATGTTAGACAACTGATTTTCTCAAATTTAACTTTTTTCCAGTTTAAACTTTATTTTCAAAACCTGTGCAGAAACAGGGCTCCTGGGAACTATGGTGATTATTCTCCAGGGAAAAAGGGGGTAAACGGAAGGGTAGAAGTGTACTTAGAGAAAGGTAGTAGGACAAACTCAAAATTTTTGTTTTCTATATTGCATTCTCCTTTAAATATTTAGAGAAGTAGCTTTTAAATTTTATGTGATTAAAAAATCCTGAGTGAAATTATCTTTTAAAGTGTGCTGGATATTCACATAGCACATAGGTGGAAGATTCAGCCTCACAAAGGGCACATATGTGGCTCCTGTGATGGTTGTCACGTGTGGGCTCAGAGACATTTTGTTGGGAGTTGAGGACACATAAGTGGGTTTCTCATCAATAGTCATGGGAATTGTGGGTTACCCCAGGTGACCAGATCAGTTCACCAAAAGCTGATTGAAGCCTGACTGGCCAAAGTGACCCAGGCAACACCACCACTGACTGAAAAAATATGTCTGGATTGATTTCAAGTCTGCCTGGGAGTCTTCAGGCTCCGAGCCAAAAGAAGCTGCTTGCCTCAGGTTTTGACTTTTTAAAATAATTTATTTATGCCCATGATAGCTTCTGGATGACATTTATTTTTATTATAACAAAAGAAACTCTTTAAGTAATGACTAACAGTAAATAACCTCTTTCTCTAGCTAAATACCACCCCTAATTCCAAAACTAATCTGGAACTAAATACATCTTTCTTTGTTTCCATCCATGGTGCATTGTTTAAAGCCCTAAGAAATAAGTTTGTATTCAGCCTTATTTTAAAATGACTTGTGTTCATTTCTTCCCTTCCTTTTTGACAAATGCAATGTTCTCGGCTGTCTCCCCAAGTACCCAGTGTGGTGCTTTGCACATAGTGGACTTCCATGAACGCTTACTTAAGGGATTTGAGAATGTTTATTGTTTATAAGCCCCCAAATCCTTCTACAAACACATGGTCTCACTGAGACTACTAGTGTTCTACTGGGCCAGTTTATGTTCCAGTTGGGTTAGTGATACTCTAGCATCCTCCTAGAAGACTATTTTACTTCTTATGACAGGGTCTTATAATATAAGTAATAAGCATTACAAAGAAACAATAAGAGAATGATTACTTCAATTTTAAAGTTTATAATTTCTCTTCAAGAAATAAAAAGTCTAGTTGAGATAGATGAGATCTTCATGGCCTTTTTAGGAATCAGCATCCTTTCTATAAAGGCCATGTGCTTGATTTTTTCTGGGTATTTCATCATACAATAGTGTGATTTATCTCTGACATTTTGATGTTGACTATGTTTCTCTCTGTCTTTGAACTAATTCCTCTTTAAGTGGTCTTCTGCCATATGAAATTGAACTCATTCACTTAATTCCACGAGAGAGCCTTTACCTGAGAAGAATACCCTTACTTTTGCTATTTGTGAACTCATTATTCTTTTTTCTTTTCCTCCCTCCCTCCCTTGCTTCCTTCCTTCTTTCCTCTCTTTCTTTTTTATTTTCTGTCAGTCATTGGCCAAATAATATTACTCAAGTAGCTATGTGGATTTAAATCACCTATAATAAATTTTTACAAATATTTTGAAAATTTGGCTGAAGGTGAAGTAAACCAACCGTTTGGAAGTTACCCTCTCTGTTTTATCAACAGAGACTTGATTTCAGCACAAAAATTAATAATAAATAAAGAGAAAAATTATTTCAGGCAGTAGGGCTAGTTATCTTTAAAAAAGCCTTTCTTTTTTCATTGATTAATTTGAGTTCTCTATAGATCCTAGGTGTCACCTTTGTCAGATTTGTAACACAAATATTTTTTCCTATTTTGAAGGTTGTCTATCTGCTTTAACTGTTGTGTCCTTAGCTGTGCAGAAGTTTTTCAGTTTAATTAAGTCCCATTTGTTTATT
>CAUYQV010171204.1:0-30375 GCA_963574575.1 Galagoides demidoff | reverse complement strand
TACTCAGCCCTATTATGAAACTAATTTATAGCTTCCATAGGAAAGCCATAACCCAATTTTAACCCAAGAATATGGGGAAAGGGGAGGGGAGGGATGAGGGGGAGGATGGGTGGATGGAGGGCGATTGGTGGGATCACGTCTATGGTTTATCATATGGGGGGGGTACATGTTGAATCTTTCTAAATGTAGAATATAAATGTCTTAACACAATAACTAAGAAAATGACATGAAGGCTATGTTAACCAGTTGGATGAAAGTACTTCAAACTGCATATAGAAACAACACACTATACCCCATGATAGTATTCATGTACGCAGCTATGATTTAATTAAAAAAAAAAAGAATATGTCCAAGATGATCTCAGGACATCTTGACATATCACACCTAGCCCAAAGGAAGCTACTGAAGATGGAGACTGTTACATCAAAGTACTCTGAGCCAAACTGAAGGGGCTTCCATTGGCCAAAGATAAGACAATTTAAGCTTTAGAGGTTAAGAATTCCAATAGAGCAAACCCCTCAATTATGCTTAAATTCATGAATTCACAGTTATTTATTTTTATGTTTTTAGCCAACTTTCAATGTACACAATGATATTTAAAAGGAATTATTTTTTACCTTCTGAGGATGACAGGAAGCTAATTCATTATCTTGAGTACTCGGTCAATAAACAGATGCAATCGAGTATTTCTCCTACGTTTTCTACATGAACTGTACAATTTGGTAACCAAATAGTAGACAAGGAAGTAAGTGCTTTCTCATAAAATTGTTCCAGTTAATAAATTAAAACAAAACAATACAATTAGGCTATTTTTACTTTACAACTTTCAATAAATTAATCTAAGAACTGAGTATCAGTGACTATAAACATCACACGAGAATGATAACCAAACATTATGTTCCTTCTTATGAAAAAAAATACCTCTCCTAGTCTTGCAAAGGGATAAAACTTGGCTGATCAAGTCTCTGGAGCCAGCTACCACTTTTTAAAAAAATATGGAGGACAGAGGAGCATGTTACAGTGTGCTGTAATCAACCAGCAAAATCCAGACACGGGAAACCCTCAGTCAACCCTGGATCCTTCAACAGACAAACCATACAGAAAAGAAAGAAAGGAATGGGACCTATCGATTACAAGTGACTTAAGGACATGTAAAGAATTTTTTAATGTGCAAAATTAATTATATGCATAATTGGCTGATAAAATGAAATGCAAGGAACTGATTACTATGAACAATTTAGATGATTATTTCTAGAGAAGTAGGGGGCTACAATTAGGATAATGCACATGGAGGGGTTTCTGGAATTGTTTTCAAACGTCTATTTCTCCGCCTGGGTGGTGGTTTCAAGATGGTTCACCTTATAATAAATCATCGAGGTATGCATTTGTTTTGTGTGCTTTTGGTATTTTCATTTTAATTTATACTATGAAGCAAAAAATTAAAAAGAGAGGAGAGGTAGAATGGACTATGCACCCATAGGTCACTAATTCATTTATTTGTAATTAAAGTAGGATCTTTTTTTTTTTATGAGACAGAGTCTTGCTCTGGTACATGAGTGAGAATACAGTGGCCTCAGCCTAGCTCATAGCAACCTTAAACTTCTAGACTCAAGCGATCCTCCCGCCTCAGCCCCTCCAGTAGCTGGGACTATAGGCACAGGCCATCACGCCTAATTTTTCTATTTTTAGTAGAGATGGGGGTCTCACTCTCACTCAGGCTGGTCTCAAACTCCTCAACTCGAGGGATCCTCCCGCCTTGGCCTCCCCAAGGTCTAGGATTAGAAGCATGAGCTACTGCACACAGAAAATCGTTTCTTGATTGTCAAGTGTAAGAGAAGCTAAAGTGACATTCTTAACTAATACGCTTCCGTACATACAGGAATGATGCTCTCCCAGTGTTTAACTGAATTAGTAGGAGACATCCTTTCTTGACCTTTTTGGAGGCTTTTTACACTCTCTCACTTGAGAACAGTTATGATGCTGTTTTACCTAGTGGTACAGGTCAAACACATTCCCATCCGTTCTCTTCTTGTTTGCTACCAAATAAAAGTCAACTAAGATACAAACTTTGCTTGCTGAACACCTATTAGTTCCAAATATCCTGCTCTGTTAAAAAAGATAATGTGATGCTTGTTATATTAAAAATATGATCACTCTTCTCTGTAGAGCCTGTAAGAATGAGTGGAAGAATGTATGAATGTTTCCTTCTTTAGCGAATCCAATCACCTCCTTTCCAACCTGGGCAACTGTTAGCTCTATTTAATATCACCAACCCTCATCAAACCTGGACAAAGGGCATTCTTCTGAGATGTTTGTCATTATTGCAGGTTGGCCACAGCTGCAATTTAAAGGCTCACTATAATCCCATCTGTAAAGGTTGACTGCACACTGACCTTCGTCAAGGTAAAATCCATTCCATAAAACCCAAGAATAGCAAGGTCTGTGGAAGTCTAGACAAATGGGTGCATCGGTGACTAGGAGGAAAATGCTTATTGTTCTTAATGAAAGCCATTCTTTATACTGCTCACTGTGGTCTCCCCCACACACCTGTGAGTAGTGTCTCATATTTCAAAGGCAGTCTCAGCAAGTGAAATAAATCGATACTGGCTATGATCAACCTCTCTAATACTGATCAATATTGGGTCCTCTTCTCCACTTCCTCTCCCAAGGAAATTAAGGAGGGAATCACATGAGTAGTTCCAGGGAAGAAATGAGAGAGGTGATGTTTGTTACTTCTGGAACAAAGCGTTTATGAAGAATTGCCCGTGCTCAACTCCGCAGCCCTCTCCTCTCCAGCCTGGGGGATCATGGAAACAGGTGTTCATAGGGAGGGGCCATAATATCCAAAAAGTGTATATGCAGGACAGCTGACCCGCAGCATCACCTAAACCCACAATAAACCTCAGGGATGAAATGACACCATTGCTTGTAACAGTATCAAAACTTAGTCTAACCCAAATTTTGCTGGAATTCTGCTGCCTCCCAAAAGTCCCTTCCACAGAGATTAAAGAAAAAAAAAAATTACCCACATCTATTGATTTCTTGAAGCTAACTACATTACTTAGAATATAGAAATGTAACAATTTAGATTTAATATTTCCAGGATGGTGAATTATTTGAAAATGTTATTTATATTTGGTAAATTATAGCTCATAGCCAAAAATAAATCCCCACAGATCTGTACTCATAAAATAGAAATTTATTCTGAGGTTTTTTCCACTCAATGGAGAACGGCATAAATGGGATGTGCAAATCGCCTCTCGGAGCCTCGATCTACCTTCAGATCTACGGAGGGAACGCAGGTAAGGAGCAGTTGTTCATGACATTTACAAAGTCTCTCGAGACTCAATTGATTCGGAAATAAACTGTTAAGGCTTGTATTTTCTTGACCTCCTAATCCTTGGAACCAAAAGGACTTGGTAAATGAAATTTGTCTTTTGTGATTTCCTCAAATCCACTTGCTATGATTAATGTAGTATACGCTATCAAAGAGCATGAACACCGGGGAAAAAAATCCACTGTGAGGTTTCAATAAGCTTCCATCTAAGAATTCTTTGATGTGTTCTCTATTTTGGAGGAATCCTACACAACATTTAAAGTGAAATCCCGTATCATTCCTTATACACAGAGCCTGCTAAACAGCAAAGGGTGTACAGAAATCACACAATATTCCCAGGAAATATAATCGCCTTTTACCCAAAGCCCCAGCAGTCGAAGCTTTCAAATGCCGTTCCTGGCTGAACACACAGGTATTTCCCTGGGTCATGAACTAAAATGGCAATTCTCCCAAATATGTCTATTCATTCAAAGGGTGCCACAGGAGCTTAATGCACATGGTCGTGACAGCAATACATGGACGGTTGATCTGAGTGTGACTGAGGACTAATGGAAGCACGTCCTCAGTCACGAGATGTCCTAGGTCTTCTAACCCAAAATGACCTGTTGGCTTTGGAGGTGCAGGGGCGCCACCAGAATCTGCCCGACAATGGGAGCGCTGCATGGGCTGTGCAGATAAGGGCTCCAAGAGGCATCTTTGGCAGGAAAATTCACTCCGTTTCATACATTCTTTAAAAGAGATGACGGTGGGCAATCATTGTACAATTTAATTATTCCTTTGAGTTCCCCAGAAAGCTAAAAGGATACAAAATCACCAGCCACTGATCTGCTACCTGTGGCTGCTGAAAAATATGGTGGAATTTCAGGTGCACGGTGTAAAATGAGCATCTCCAAACTGTTTGGAAAAGGCTCTGAAGCCTAAGGAGGAATGACAGCACAGCTTTAAGACTGCCTCAAGGATCTGTGGAGCTCCCTTACTTTTTTTTAAAGTAATACCTTCATTTGCATAGTAATAACCCAATTATTGCAAGATTAGGCGACAGGAATCTCATTATTGCTATTTCCACAAAACAGTCGATATTCTATTCAATACCTTTTAATGTTACACACCTTAAAACACAATTATTCAATATACCCTCATTCATCTTTAATGCAATTTTCTTTTTGAAAACCTTGCCATAATCGGTAGTTTGTACAGAATATACTGGTGTTGAAACAGGCACTTTTCCCCCTCAGGCTGCTATGAGAACAAGCAAACGCACCCAACAGCTTGGGGGGATTTCTGACCCCCACCCTTCCACCCGCAGTTAGTTCCCAGTAAGTCCACCAAAAGACCAAACTCCCAGGCAGGGCTGCTGAAAATGTGTTGTGACAACCTCCGCACTCTTCCCGACACTGTGGTTTCCCCTCCTTCTCTTCTGCTTCATGCTCCACAAAAGATGCTTCCATAATGAATTTGGTCTTAAGGCAACTTTGAAAGTGTTAGCAAATACATTCTGTTAAATTTCAAATTGTATGATCTGGGCTCTTTTCTTTGTGAGGTTTTTTTTTTTTTTTTGGGGGGGGGGTGTTTCTTCCCCCTAGACCACATTGTAGTACATACACACACACACCGAAAAAAAAAATCCTTCCCAGGCAGCTGACATACTGGGGAGACCATCTGCCTGCCATAGGTTTACCTGCCACAGGCTTTTACAGTTTCAATTACAAGATAATCAGGACGATAAGTGGCTGGTTACCAGATTAACGGTGGAAACAAAGCAAGGCAATAGAGGGGAGAGAGAGAGGACTGTCTGCATGAAGAGAGCGCGGAGCCATGCCTGCTATTACTTCAGAATGATATCAAAATTAATGTACAGTGAAAACAGCAGTTAGATTTTGTATGAGAGGGAAACACTAAGAAAGGGCTGGGGTTTGGAATCTGGAGTTAACACTCCTTGACTGTGGCCCTCCTGCCTACATCTTTTTCAGGATGTTAATCTCTCGATATTTTTGTGAATGAAGCCTCCTTACTCATGGGCCTAACAATTAACTTGTAGAGGACTGCGTTCCACACGCAGCACAACTAAGTTCGCTCGGGATTTAACTTGCCTCAGTGACCAACAGGATCCGTGGGCATTTCTCAAATGCTCTGACTCACAAAATCCCCGCAGCCATCCAATGCTCCTAAGAGTAGGGTGACCAGAAGTCCCGGTTTTGGTGGGACAGTCCCGTTTTCCAACAATTTGTCTCGCGTCCCCCGGCGTTTTAAAAAAAGTCCCGATTTTTGGAAAGAATGCACAAACGGGCTGGAGAACAAGAAGGGAATATACGGTTTTCGGCCAGCATATGGCTATTTCGCCAGGATATGAGTTTTATATTATTTTTGTTAAACTGTAATAAATAATTGCTGAGAAGTGATTATCAAGAACTGCTTATCAAAGTTTGCCTTGTTGTCAGGCCCTGCCCTGCCCTGGCCCCTGCGCCCTTGCTCCGCCTCCCGGCCATGTTGTCCCGCCTTACAGATGTTAAAATCTGGTCACCCTACCTAAGAGCCCACCTCCCTACAAGCTGACCACTGCACGGCCAGCTCACTGAAGCACACTCCACTCCACCCACCCTGGTCTTTGGCCAAGATCACAAGGGGAGCCGATCAGCACTTTTCGGCATGTTTAATGAACTTCAGAGGGTACTCTTTTTTTTTTTTACAACAATGGGGAAACCACCATTCTTTAAAATGAGTTCAGTTGCTATAGATTATTTTCCCCCCACAAAGAGAACGTGTGAAAGAACGTTTCTGATTTAGTAAGCCTTTTACTGGAATTCAGTTTTGTGGTTTATCTCTCTCAAGTCACTGAGCTGCTCCTGAGAAACTGCTCAGAGCAACAAGAACATGACTCAGACAGCTGTGTAGTCCAAACCTCTCTCCTGTTAAAGCAGAATCAGCTCAACGGGGCACATTTTTAGTCCAGATCGTCAGATCACACAGTTGGTGGCTAAAGCAGAACTAGAATTCAGCTCAGAACTCTGGTCACAGGAGCTCTTTCAATTTCCAGCCGCCCAGCCCTTAAATTCCAGACTTCCTGAAAAGCAGGGCACTTGGCCCTACAGCGATTGAGCGTGGTCCTGTGTCTATACCCTCAGTGAGGATCACAGTCAAGAGGTGGTCAACCCAAAAAAGCAAAAGTGTAATGATAAAGAAGTCATTGTTATGCCCTAGGCATCAGGTCATGTGCTGTTTCATAGTAAACATCAGAACCCACATTTGGCGTTGAAGAAGCTGGGCTCAGAGAAATTTAGGAAACTGCACCAGATCACAGGGTAACAAGTTCCAGAGTCAGGATTCAAGGCAGGTCTGTCTTAAAGAAAAAGCATGTAAGTTGGTGTCATAAAAACAAAGTTCCCCTTTCTTGGGGATGCCAGCCAATCTCTGCTCCTTCCCATCTCTCACTCCCTGTCCCCTGTGCTCCCTCTCTCCTGCTCACCTCTTCCCCCACTCTCATAAAAAACAAACCTATACTTTTATATTCTAACCAAGCAAGTTCACATAGACAATTGACTTTGCTTTTGATCCAGAATTTCATACCTTTGTCTTTGCTGAAAGGTCCAGACACCCTCCCAGACTGCACAGAGCGATTTAGAGGCACAGACACATCACGACGTCTCATGCCTTCTTATCTTTGGGCATTTAGTCCCTCTTTCTGGAATGCCCTCATCTTTTTCCCTTGTCTTCACCCCTCACTGTTTATCTAATAACTCTTACTCACGCCTCAAGATCCAGGTCACACATCTCTCTCCTACGAAACCCTGTTTTACTATCCAACACCTTCCGGGACAGTTAATTTTATATATATATACATTTACTCTTCTTTTTTTATTAAATCATCGCTGTCTACATTAATGCAGTCATGGGGTACAGTGTGCTGGTTTTATATACAATCTGAAATATTTTCATCTAACTGGTTAACACAGCCTTCGTGGCATTTTCTTAGTTATTGTGTTAAGACATTTATATTCTGCATTTAGTAAGTTTCACATTTCCCCTACCCCTGCTACTTCTGAATTTTTAAACACTGTACTCAATTATCAGTGGAATTATTTGTTTTCATGCCATCTCTCATGAGGAAAGTTCCTTGTGGACGAGGTTTAATGCATCTTGATATTCACGGTACCTATTAGTAGTGCACCTGAACCCGGTTGTTTTATAAGTGTTCAAACGTTATGGGACTAAAGGTATCTGTCAGACTTCACTTATAGCAATTATCTCTATATTATCTTGCATGATAAAGTTCTGCGTAAGCCTTTTCTGTACAAGAAATAGTTCTTTGAAAGAACCATATACTTCCCACAGATAAGTGTTCCAGAAATGTTTGCAGGTTTGAATAGCTTACAGGATTACTAAACGGGGGGATACGTAAATGACTAAAATATTACAGGTTGCTTCATACCTACTTGAGGATAACCAATTTTTCTCTTCTTGAGTCCCCTTCAAAGCCTTGGATTAGCTCACATGAGGATGCACTGTGGCTAAAATTCAGATGGCTAAATCCCTGGCTAAGATGCGCCTCTCGTCAGGATTAATTGAGCGCAGTCTTTTTATCTGTTTCTATTCAGCATATGCGCTATATATCGGCTATGCATCTGAGGACAGCTGCCATTCTATTTACAGCATTATCTAAAAATGGCAACATTAAATCCATCTTCCATCTCCTCGAGATCTTTTTCAACCACAGAATCATCTCAGATGTTCTGCTTTTAGAGCAAAATATATGAGGTGTGAACGTGTGTAACAGCAAAAGACTAACAGGCAGGCATCCGCCATGGTGGGAATATCCACTGGGGCTTGATAAAACTTTCCTCCTTTCACTATCGCAAGAAAAGATAGGGCAAGGAAACCAGAAAACATCAGGGGGCAAATTAAAGAGGTGGGAAAGCCTGCCCTTCCACCCCCATTCAGAAGTCTATGGACCTAGGTATTGATTTTTCGGGGCATTTGTTGCTGACTGTAGAGATTTTTTGAGTCTACACTGAAAAACAAACAGCAGAGGTGTGTGCACCAGCAAACCTCTCCAATACTATATCGCACTCCTTATTTTTTGGAGAAAGTTCAAATTAATCTTGCAGCTTTTTGTAGGAAGCAGGGGGGAAGCAGTGGCTATGCTAAGTATTTATTGTAACTCTCGTTAGATTTCACCTTAGCACAAACCTACTGTTACTTTCACCGACGGCCATTACCAAAGAAGACAAAAATCCTGATTGTACGACAAAAAATATATAGGACTGACCTTCCCGAGCAGTCTGAACAACCTGGGAAAGTTTATACTCTCTTCATTGCTTTTCTTTTCAAAATTTCCAAGACAAAAAGTCTTGTGTCATTACCAAGCTTCAAGGCCATTTCAAAAACAACCACCAATGTGCCAACTAGACATGGCAAGGAAGGAAAAGTCAGGATCCACTAGACTCTGGGAGTATTAGAATGTTGTTTAAATCCTTCTTTTACAAAGCTAATTTGCTCATCATGCCATAGGTCTTATAAAAACAGAACCCATCAAAAGTATTTTGCAGCTTGGAGCTAAAGCAATGCCCTGGTTCATAGTCTAGGTGGGTAAACCAGGCTGCCTGCATCCAAATAGTATTTATACCAGCTATGAGCTGTGAGATCCTGGACAAGGTGAATAACCTTGCTGTGCCTCCTGCATGCGGTCAGGAGGAACAACCAAGTTAGGGTATATGAAGTTGTTGGAGTCGTCCAGGCCATGTGGTGAGCCATCCCATAATGTGACTTATTAGAATAGTCCCTGTCTCTTAGTAAGTGCTTAGAACTTAAAGATTAAAAAATAATTGGTTTCCATAACATTTCTCAAATGTGGGTAGGGTGGGGAAGAAAGAGAGAGGAAAAGCTCTAGGGAAAAAATTACAAGGATTTATTTACTGTGTGCTGCTTTCTGACTAAGCCATTTTCCTGGAAGGATATAGACACACACACACATTTTATAGACAGGGTGGACGTAAAGTTCGTGTACATAATTTAAATTGCACACAAACTTTACGTCCACCCTGTCTATAAAATGCATGTATATAGAAACATTACATGAAAATCCAGAAGGAAGGCATGAGGCAGGATCTCACCGAATGTGCACATCGTGAGGGTGTATAACACACCCCCTGGGTGAGGGGCTCTTCTACAAACTTTACCCTGGAAGTGAGAATAATGTAACCTTAAAATTTGTACCCTCCTATCAATTTGAAATAAAAAATAAATCCAAAAAAGGAACAAAAGAGAAACGAAATCCCTCTAACTCAAAACTGGAGTCTCAATTTTAAAAAAAGGGTGTCCAGCACATCATTCAATACATTCTACTTGAGGTCTAAAGCAAGTAAATACACAAATGTTATTGGCAGGACATCTCTAAACACTTTTTGATTAAACAAATGAAAAAAATTAGTGGATGGATCATAAGACTAATATCCAACCCAACAGGACACACGTGCGCGTGTATGCGTACACACACACACACACACACACACTCTTAGTCTGACAAAGGGCAGCTTAGCAGAGACAAGTGTACTTAGGGACACCCTAGATGACCATCTGCCATGGGCATTTTCTTATTCCACATGCAAGTTAAGTGAAACGGAAATGACCAGCTATCAAATTCTCAGAGATGAGATTTGAATTTTTTAAAGAAAAATTAATGTTACTCCAAAAAGCCAAACCCACGAACACAGTTTTTACCACGTGCTTTACTCTGAAATTGGCATTATCATCACTCATGAAACCTTACTGAAACCTTAGAGGTGCAATAGTTTAATAGAAGCATGAGCTAAAAGGTAGAGAATTGCAAGTGAAAACTATACACGATGTTTTCTTAAAGCCTAATGCATGATTTTTGCAAGATGCCAAAATCATCAGATCGTTCATGTTATTAATCTTGGGTGTTTGCTGACTGGCAAGGCTTCCAGAGCGGCTGTCTCCAAAGGACTATAAAGCTTTCAAAATACAGTTATGAAAGTGGTAAATCCACACTTTTATTACCATGAAGACAAGGAGGTATGCTTCCAAAAACCAGTATATAAATTTAGCCACAACAAAATTATATTGAAGGAGATTCTAAATGTATAATATTTACGAGTATCTATACTGAATGTGTAAAATTCATTAAACTTAAGAACATCAATAAAATTCAAATGACTATTCACTATCAGGTAAACCTGGACAACAATCGTACTTTATTACAAAGTTCCCAGTCCTACAAATTAAAAGGTTAAAAGTCCTTTTTTCCAATGTTTTTTCTTATTGTTGATGTATGAACAACTATATTTCCAGGGCTCGAATTTGTATTTGGTTTTAGGGGTTAATCTTGCATATAACTTATTTTCCAGGACCATTCACAAAATAAAACTTTGTAAATTTTATATCCTTTGTCAGCCACAGGCAATAATTTTCTTCTTTGTACCAAGACATTGGACGTGATGGTGGAGTATCAGTTCTCCCAGCCATTAACACATCCTCACAGTTCTGAGCCTCAAATCTACTCATGTCAAAAACTAGAAAACTGAACTGAATTACATCTGAAACCCCTTATTTGTGAATATTTTGTAAATCTGTTGCCATTTTCCACATTAGAATTGAACCAAAATTTGGCTTTATTACAGAAGAAATGGTGCACATGGGCTCCGCTTCACACGGAGGAGCAAAGGAAAGGCAGAAGGTCGCCTTGCGTCCTCATTGTCATTGGTTGTCTGCTGTAGACCAGGCAGTGTGCATCTGTCAAATGATAAAACTGAGGCTAGAGAGATTCAGTACTGTGGATGCCCAAGAACACAGAGTTAGCAAGCAATAAAACTGGACTATGAAACTTCTGAGCTTCCCAGCCCAGCAAAGAGTTTATTGCGAGCCGTGATATTTAAGAGGTAATTCTATCGCTAATATATAGTAAATATTCCACTGATGCTAAAGTCCCCATCACGCTCTACATTTCTTTTCCTTTAGCTTTATTGAGTTTTAATTGATACACAAAAAAGTGCACACATTCAATAGATACATCATGAAGAGTTCGGACATACCCACATACCTATAATATCATCATTATGATCAAGAACTGAACAGATCCATCACCTCCAAAACTTTCCTTGGGTTCTTTCATAGAATTTCGTTTTGGTTTTTTTTTGGTAAGACACTTAACACAAGATCTGTCCTCTTAATATATTTTAAAGGGCACCATGCCACATTGTTACATATAGGTAGCATGTTGCACGGATTTCTAGACCTTCTAGAACGTCTTTCACTGAGAAACCTTATACCATGGAGCACATTTCTTGTGCAAGTTCTAAACATTAGCTGCTACCCAAGAACGGAGTTTATATCTTTAAACAGGGAGGTTCAACTCAAGTATTCCATGCAAGATACTGATGCCTGGCTAAAGAAGTAGCAATTAAGGCAAGTAATTTGATAATTGATAAAATATTTCTTATTGATAATGGCATCTCTTGACAAGTAGTCAGCAGAGTCTACAGATTTTGGTGACAGCACACAAGCAGAGTCAGGAGACAGAACACGCATTGGGCAGTGTTTTCCCCACAGGACTGCACCATCTTCTCTCCACAGCATCAGGGGACGATTATGCTGCACTTTCCTCTTGGTGTAGGGTTTCCTGGCAGGCTCGTGACAATGCAACCCTGCCTCAGAACTCAGGGATCCCAAAGATTGGCAGATCGAGGACACTAAGCAAGTAAGCACACCCATGGGACACCTTGCTATATATATTCTAAATGTCCTCACTGCACCGTGTTTTTAGCACATACTGGAACCCACAGACCTAGATTTGAATTTTGATTCTGCCACTTATTAGTACTATGAGTCCAGTCAAAACAGAAACCTCTCTGTGCCTCAGGTCCTTGTCCATAACGTTGGACACTGCTACAAAGCTCACTGAGTTCTCGTGAGGAATCATATAATATTTATAAAGCACCGGGAACAATGCTTTTCACATGAGAAGCTCCTTCCAAATGGAAGGTGTTATTATTTATATCCAAAAAGCAACAGGATCAAAAAAACTCGCGTATTTTCATAGCGACGCTGAGGATAGAATATTGTTCCTAGTAGTGGTTTTCTGAGGTAGCAGAAAAATTCTTAAGTTGCATATAAATCCTGGATATGCATATTTTTAAATGCATACACACACATATAATATTTAAATACGTAACACACACACATATACAATTCTACTTTTTTTAAAGAAAAGATTTATATTCCCAAATAAAAATCTCTAAGGTCTAGCTGCATTTAACAGTGGTTATTTGTAAGATTTTATGAGTGTCTTTTTTGCTCACCACTGTTTTCTAAATCTTCTGCAATGACCATGTATTTTTAAAATAAATATTTTATTTTTAATTTTCCCCCCCAAAAGACTGCACTTCAGAAATGAAAATGAAAGCCAAACTATACAAAGACAGAGTCCCAGCCAGTAAAATAGCAAAAGTTAAATGCCCTGAAATGATACTATGATTTACTGTATAAATAAAAGGGGGCTGAACATTGAGGTGCTTGTTCCCACATGGTTAAAATGTTTATGACTTTGTCTTACACCAAATAAATGATAAAGCAGGTTACAGAAGTTTCTATAAAAGTAAAATGGAAAACTGCTAAAATTGTTGTCAGCTGAACTAGAGGAAAAAGTAATATTACATAAATCTTAGAACATGCTTTCTGTTGATAAGTATACTGCTTTTGATGAAAATTGTGGAAGTTAACTTGGTAAGAGCCCTGCCTTGATTAAAGATGGACTATGTTTGTCTTGATTTGGGCCCTGCAGAGTGCTAAGGATAGACATATGATTAAAAGTAGCAGTGCGGCAATTAATATGGAATTCTTTGATGTTGTAAATGTAAAACACACAGAGAAAACTGAGGGGAAAAAAAAAATCACAGCAGTGAGAATGAAAGTCCGTTTTTTAAACATAACCTTGAAAATGTAGCAGCACTCCTTGTTACATTCCTGAACCTGTTTGAGTGCTGGCAAGATGTGAATTTTAAGTTAAAATTGGGGGTGACTGTAGTGAAACTAGTAAGAACAGAAGAGACAGAAAAAGATCATGAAGGCAATGTTCAATTTGTAATCTGATGGACCAAGAAGTTTGAGATAAACTCTGACATGGGAATAGATGCACAGGTAGTCACCAAGAGCTCAAGAATGAGAATGAATGGGATGGACCAGAAATAAAACATGCCAAATGGGAAGAGAGCCAGGCGTGAGTTCTGGGTAAAGGACAAATTAAGGAGAGGTCAGAAATCAAGGGGCCAACTGTGTTGACTCAGAAAAAATGCTCAGATAGGAAAAACAAATGGAGAAAATTGTGTCTCAGAAGTCAAGAGAGCAGAGAGTTTCCAGAAGTAAGGTGTGAATCACAGTGTCAAGGGCGCAAGTTAGACAGTGCTACAGAGGCCAGAGTGCAGATTAGAAAATCAGCAGTGACCTTTGCTGCAGGAGGATAAATGGCATGGTATGGTGGGCAGGAGGTCACAGTGGAGGGGAGGAGAGAACAGAGGAAATGATCGTAGAGGATGGACTACTTTCAAAGTGTTAGAGCATAGGGAGGACTAGGGTCATGGTATATTATACCAACTTGTGAGCTTTGTTAACACTGTGGTTTGGCAGGTCTGCCTGGAAGGAGGGACGCTTCCTCCATTTCTTACCAAACTCTCTACAGAAGTCTGAAAATTTCAGCTATTACCACCACTATTTACAGTACACCAGTACACCCTCAGGAATCACTGGAAGAGACTCCTTTCCCAAGCACTCCTGAAGTTTGAGTCTGTATCCCTCAAACAGCCAATGGACTTATGGTTTTTGCTTGTACCTTTCTTTTCCTCCATTCACTTCTGATGAACAACCCTCCTTCCCTTTGGAGAAAACATTGCAGGTATTTTGAGTGGAACCAACCACCTCTGCCATGAAAGGGAGAGGCATTTAATTTAGGCTTGGTCAGTGGGAGCGCCCCATTTCCTTTGCCACCGTAAGTTATTCAGGAGAGGCATGGAGTCCAAAGGGGGTCAGTTACAAGAAGCTTCCCATATCTATCAGAAAAAGAAAGAGTGCACTCTTCTCTGAAGACACCAGCTAGCGGAATGATAGAGCCCAGAGCTCTTCCATAAGGAAGAAGCTGCCTGTGTGTGAGGTCAGGACAGAGACAGCAGAGCCAGAGATGGGAAGAAGGAGGTATGCCCCATTCTGATGTGTTATGCCTGAAATGTCACCTCCTGCACCTCCTAGTAAAGAAACTAGTAAACCACCTCTTTTCTGAGTTATTTCATATTGAGTCTCTATCATTTACAGTAAAAGATTTCTCACTAACAGAATCCACATCTCACTCATCACGTATTGCTGCAATCTGTCACAATGAAATCTCTCCTCTTAGGTTCTACATTTCTAGAGAGGAGAGAGACATGTGCCTAGCCCAGCATCCTGCATGTAGTACCTATCCAAAAAATATTTCCTGAAAAGGCAAATGAGCAAAAGAAGATCATACATCATTTTAAAAAGACCCAGAATTAAGCAACTTGGCAAATGAAGGAGAAGCTCGCAAGAAATGATGTACATGTATATCTTGTCTATTGCACTACATTTTACAAACTGAAGGTCTGTGGCAAGGCCATTTTGAGCAAGTCTATCAGTGCTATTTTTCCCAATAGCATACGCTCCCTTTGTGTCTCTGTGTCACATTTTGGTAATTCTCACAATATTTCAGATATTCCATTAATATTTTATCTGTTCTAGTGATGATCTGTGGTCCGTGATCTTTGATGTTACTATTATAACTCTTTGGGGGCACCATGAACAAGTAAATTGTGTTAGTGAAGAATATTTTACTGTAATATGACTAACTATAAAATGGTAAATTAATTAATAACTATTGTGAGTGTTCTGACTGCTCCACTGACCAGCCATTCCCTGTCTCTCTTCCTCCCCTCACATCTCCTTATTTCCTGGGACATAATATTGAAATTAGGCCAATTAGTAACCCTACAGGGGCCTCCAAATGTTCAAGTGAAAATAAAAGAGTCCACGCCTTTCTCTTTAAATCAAAGGCTAGAAATGATTAAGCTTAGAGAGGAAGGCATGTCAAAAGCTGATAGGCTGAAAGCAAGGCCTCTTACACCAAACAGTCAAGTTGGAAATACAAAAGAAAAGCTCTGGAAAGAAATTAAAAGTGCTACTCAGTGAACTCATGATGGATAAGAAAGTGAAAAAAATCTTACCGCTGATATGGAGAAAGTTTTCGTGGTCTGGAGAGAAGATGAAACCATCACCACATTCCCTTTACCAAGGCCTAATCCAGACTAGGAGTCTAACTCTCCTCAATGCTCAGAGGTTGAGAGAAGTAAAGAAGCTGTAGAAGAAAAGTTAGAAGCCAGCAAGGTTAGTTCATGACATTGAAGGAAAGAAGCTATCTCCATACATAAAAGTCTTAGGATGGAACAGCTGGTGCTAATGGAGAAGCTGTAGCAAGTTATCTGGAAATCTGGCTAAGAAACTGATGAATGTGGCTAGACCAAACAACGGATTTTCAATGTAGATGAAACAGCCTTTGTTGGAAGATGAAGCCATCTTCACTTTCACAGCAAGAATTTAATGCCTGGCTTCAAAGTTCAAAAAATAGGTTGACTCTCTTACTAGTGGCTAATGTAGCTAGTGAATTTAAGTTGAAAACAATGCTTACCTATCATTCTGAAAATCATAGATATTTTAATAAATACACTGAATCTACTCTGCCTGTGCTCTACAAATGGAACAACAAAGCCTGATGAGAGCACAACTATTTACAGCAGGGTTTACTGAATATTTGAAGCCCACTGTTGAGACCTACTGCTCAGGAAATAAACAAACAAACAAAGATTTCTTTCAAAATATTGTTGTTCAGTGATAATATATCTGGTCACCCAAGAGCTCTGATGAAAGGTACAAGGAGATGAATGTTGTTTCCATGCCTAATAATCTAACATGCATTCCACAGCCAAGGATCAAGGAGTCATATAGACTTTCACAGGTTATTATTTAAAAGGTGTATTTTGTAAGGCTATCACTGCTATCATGCTTCCTCTGATGGATTTGGGCAAAGTAAACTGAAAAGCTTCAGGAAAAGATTCACCACTCTAGATGCCAAAAAGAGCACTTGTGATTCATAGGAGAACATCAAAATATCCACCTAAACAGGAGTTTGGAAGAAGTGGATTCCAACCTCATGGATGACTTTGAGGGGTTCAAGACTTCAGTGGAGGAAGAAACTTCAGATGTGGTGCAAATATCAAGAGAATTAGAATTAGAAGTGGAGTCTGAAGATGTGACCAAATTGCTGCAATTTCATAATAAAACTTCAATGGATGAAGAGTTGCTTTTCATGAAGGAGGAAAGACAGTGGCTTCCTGAGATGGAACCTACTCCTGTTGACGAGACTGTGAATATTGTTGATATGACAACAAAAGATTTAGAAAAGTCCATAAATTTAGTAGGTAAAACAACAGCAGGGTTTTGGAACTGACTATAAATTTTGAAACAAGTTCTACGGTGTGTAGAATGCTATCAAAGAGCATGACACGCTACAGAGAAATGTTTTGTAAAAGGAAGAGTCAATCTATGTGGCGAGCTTCACTGTTGTCTTATTTTAAGAAATTGCCACAACCACCCCAGCCTTCAGCACCACTGATAGCCATTAACATCAAAGCAAGCCCCTCCACCTGCAGAAACATTATGACATGACTTGCTAAAGGCTCAGGTGATCATCAGCATTTTTAGCAATAACTATTTTTCAGTTAAGGGATGTAGTTTTTTTTTTTTTTTAGACATAATGGTATTACACACTTACTAGACTATAGTGTAGTATAAATGTAATTTTTATATGCACTGAGAAACCAAAAAAATTCATGTGACTCCCTTTATTGTAGTATTTGCTTTATTGCCATGGTCTGGAACTGAACTCACAGCCCCTTCAAGTGGTGCCTGTGTAGTTATCCTCTCTGGTGCCCTAGTTCTCTTCCCTTTGTCTATCTATAGAGGCTACTCTGCACCTGCTGTTCCCTCCCCAGTCCTCCCCACTCGATCTCCCTTCTCTTAGTTCACTCAAGTAGAAGTTGAATACCCATAGCATAACTACACGCTTAGGCCAAAAAGTTACCTATCTAAGCAACCGTCCATTCTCAAAGATGACTAAAACATTTCATCAGGCATTATAAACAAAAATAAGGGAAATCTCATTGCTAGACATACTCCGTGAGGTCAGAAAATACATACGCATACTGCCTTTTACATATTACCTGTTTAATAAATGTTAGTAAATGGCTTACAAGGGGGCAGTTTGAAAATTGACTCAGTAAAGATTGGTCAAATTTTAACTGCCAAATAAGCAAAAAATGAGGATAAGGAGAAAGAGAAAAACAGAGAGATCTTCCTTGGCTGGGACCCTTACCTCCTGCCCTGATCAATGACCCACTTACATCCTGCCCTGACCAATGACCCAATGACTGGAGAATTCCCTCGACTTCCACCCTCAGTCAACCCCCATCTCCTTCTGAGGTTATCTTCTTCCTAATAGGAAATTTCCCAGGGCACGGGGTGGGGCTGGGGAGGAAGACAGTGGCAGGAGAGTCATAACTGAGGGGCTTCTGTGAGATCCACACATGACCTCCAGGAGATTCTACCTGCTTCACACTGGCTGAGAAAGTGTGGCTTGTTCACCGAATGCCTGTTTGTTTACCACGGTTTCTTCGTCTTCCAACTCTGACATGCTGAGGTCCGCTAGCAGACCCTACAACCTGCACAGCCCAGGCTGCACTTACCATGCTCCCGTGTGGCTCCCTGACACCCTTTAACATGAACTTTTTTTTCCCCCCCAGGAATGTTCAAGAGAAAAACCTCCACACTCAGTTCCCGCCACAGGACTTCTGATCACCATACTCTGCACCAGTCTTACCACAGCCCTCCCTCCCCTTCCCCTCACATGTTCTCTGAAGGGAGCAAAGGGTAAAAACCAAACAGATAAATAAGATTTTTTCGATGTCCTAGAAAATCCTGAACAAATGGTTTGCCCATTATTCTCGTTTTTTGAGCCCTGCTGTAGCTATGATGCAACCGGGTAAGTCACATTTAACATGTTACTAGAAGAAATTGTTGAATACCCTGGTTTTAAAATATGACTTTGCCATGACTTGGGCCACATTCCACAGGGAGGATCCGTGCATCTTCCTTGCCCCCAGTCATCACCTAAGAATGTAAGTCAGGCTAGAATTCTTATTGTAGGACATTCACAGGCACGTTTATCCACTGGAAGGGCTGGGCTGAAGACACAGGATTTATTTCCCAACCCAAAGTCCCTCTCATGACACCTTGATCACAAGGAACAATAATTTTTCCTAACAGAACCCTGTGTGCGCAGAGAAATGATCATAAATGCAAAACACTCCCTCCTCCTGTCCTTCTGTATAAAACAAATAATTTTCTACATCGTCCTACACGCCATGTACGATAATGGGCCCCATCCTCTCTTGTATCATATTTGGTATTTATGCAATCCTTTTCCTCCTACAGTCCACCTAATCTTATGAAACATAATTCTTTTTTCTCGTCCTCCTCCCTACACAAACTTAATTCCTCACTCTCCTTAAGTATGTGCAAATTATTACACTAATCTTTTTTTAAAGCAAGCATCATCTTGCAGCCTAAAACAGCAACTGGGCAAGTGTTTTGTTTTATTTTGTTTGTAGAACTATTTTCTATCATCTAAGCTCACTTTTGCCACCTTTTACAAACAAAGTGTTGTTTGGGTTTTTTTTCCCCCTTTACAAAGTGGCTATGGCATTCTGGCGGCTTCAGGCCCAAGTTCATGGTAAGTTCAGAGGAAAGGAATGTTCAAAGAAAACCAAACCCAAAGCATTGTGGGTAGTGATATAAAAAGTTGACAAAACAATGATAAACAATGGGGGGAAAGAGAAATAATTAAGTGTTCTGAAACACTGTATCAGCATTTTGGGCATTCACTTTTTTAGGAAACCATTTTATTGTGTGTGGTTTCACGGAGAAATACTAACCCAGTCTGTTGGAACAGCACTCTGCATGTATAATGATTGTAAAACTTTTTTTTAATAAAAAAAAAAAGAAAATGGGCAAATATGTCTGCCTGAGATAAGGCTTTCCGAACAAAATATAATACATGGAAATCCTTTCTTGAAGTGCTTTGTGGATTTAAGGAGGTAGGAAACTTAAAACAGTGCAGTTACAGTAAACATGTTAAGTCTAAACAAGGTGTGAAAATTTGGACTATATCCTGCAATGGGCGGGCAAAGCTAGACGTGAATGAAAAGCAGCTGTAAGAGCGAGAAAACATTTACCTGGCTGAGATTTGTAAAAGAGATACGTTGTTTCCATACCGCTAGAATGCAATCCTAACTCAGTCACAGTATACAGTCTCTCTTTGATGTCTTGTAGGTCAATTTCCACGTACATTACTTCCTTTTATCTTATTTGCACTCATTCATTCAACAAACATGTATTTACTTTCAGGTATTACTTTAGGCCCTTGGGATTCGTTAGTGGACAGAACATATGAAATGCCCTGTACCCTGAACAATTACATTCAAGTGAGCGGAAAAGATGATATGTACAATAAACAAATATCTGATGTCTGATGAATTAGAAGGTGCTACCTCCCAAGGAGGAAAGTAAAGCCAAGAAGAGAGATGGACAGTCACAGGGTCAGGAGAGGGGGTTGCTGCTTAAAAGTTTAAAAGTTGTGAGGGGGGACACAATGAGAAGGTCACTTTGGATAAGATTCAAGGGAGGTAGGGGCACAAGTCATTCATTTAACTGAGGCGTGTGAAGAAAGAGCAAGTCCAAAGTTCCCACGGTGGGGGAGCTGTTCCCATGTGCCAGGCAAACGTCAAGGAAGCCAGTGTGGCTGGTGGGCAGCATACAAGGGACAGGGAAGTTCACAATGAGCTAATGATGTAACCGGAGAACAGGACCCATCAGGGCATCTTTAGGACATGAGCTTTCATTCTGAAGGAGGTAAGAAGCTGCAAGAGGATTCTACAGATGAGATGCATGCGAACCATTTATTTCCAAAAGTAGTTATAATGTATACATTTTATAAACTTCTTAAGTTTCTGGAACATTTTTGAAAACATTTTTTCGTCCTCGAAACCCATGTACAATAATAGGATAGGCCCCAGAAGTAAAGACAGAAAATGAGAGGCCTGGAAATGGTTACCATGACGTCCCCTTCTTTCAATGAATACCTAAAGAGGCGACATGCATTCAGAGATTTCCATCGCACCCTGTTGAAAATTGCTGATTGAATTCATGGTACCGGCCAATAAATGTAAACTGCTCGGTACACCAAACCTATCTGATCCTGTCATATCTCAGAGAGACAATTTACTGCTTTACATCAACGAGGTTCCTATAAAGAAAGAAGGGGGCATGCACGGTTGACATCAGTCAAGGATCTGTTTGTTTTGTTCAGCACATATAAGATGCTAGAACAAGAGTGAGTTGTCACCGTTTAGAGATGTTTGACAAAGAACTGAGACTGGTTAGCTGAAGGAAGGATAATATCTCCTGGCGGGCCAACCTGCACAATAATCTGTATTGACTCACATCAGATGTTATTGTGCGTTATCGGGGTAACAGGTTGAGACTTGCGTTTCCTCTGCAGGAAAAACTGTTTTGAAAGAACAAGGAAAAGCAGCTTTTTCAACACCCAGTCTAGTAGAATACGACACACAATGGCTGCGAACAGGCACGGCCTTCATGTCTGCTACAAATAAAGGATTTGATCCTTTAAATCCTTAAATTATTACTCCACTGAATGCTAATAGCCCAAAGTTTAAGAAGCTTCCAGAAACCTGCAGTCTTTAAATTAGTGTTTATCAAGGAGGTGGATGTGGGGAAGTGAGAGGAGGTGAGCTAATTCTGGATGGGGGGTTGCTGATTTTTTAAGGTTCCCTAAACACATTTTCTATTTTATGATACAACCTTCTTACAATGTGTAAATGATGCAAGATGGGGGGACTGTTCTATTTCGAAGGGAGGGATGGCGATCTGTGAAGACAAATTGTTAGGTTCTTCGCTAAGGTAATTAAATGTGCATTTAAAAGTCTGAACAGAAGGAACTAACCTCTATCAAGCACTCAACCATGTGCCAGGCCACTGGGTTTCCAGGAGAGGGTGTGTGTGTATGTGATTATCCTTACTCCATAGATGAAGGAACTGAAGATGCAGATATTCACAGTAGATACAGAACCCTTGGCAAGAAGAGGGATGAGTGAATACAAATAAATTCGTCATTAATAGGAAGTTAGGAACAGAACATTAAATCACCTGTAGGAGATACCGTTGTATGTTGTCCACCCAGCTGAATATCCTCCACTCAGTAACTAAGTGCTCCTGGGGCCAGCTGTCAGCAGCACTCACTGCTGAGTCCCCCTCTGGCATGGCCTCAATGGGGGAAAGCTGCCTCATCCCAGCTACACTCCACCCAGGGCACCAATATCTAACATCTGCTAAATGCGGAGGTATGGAGGATAGCCCCCTGCCTCCGTCCAGAACAGCTGAGGCCTCTATTGCAAATGTTTCTCAATTCAACCTCTCCATCTGCCCATCCAGCTTCCCAGGCCCCTGCCTAAATACTGCTCCATAGGACCCATCATAGAAGCCTCACAGACATGAATACAGAGATTCAGAGTGTGTTTCCAAAGGAAGCTGAGCAAACACGACCACACAGCAGGAATAAATACTAGCTGATGTCTGCACCAGCCGAAAGAGGTGAGACTGAAAGGCAGTAACTCAGCACCGCCACAGGCTTCCGTTCGTTTCGAACGTAATTCCCATCATAACTGGAATTAAGCCCCAAATACTCACTGTTACAAAGTGTTTACCTTTAAGGTAGTTAAACTGATAACCCATCTCCAATTTCAATGAGGAATTGTCCATTAGTGCTATAAAGTGTTATATAGGTCATGTGAACTACACGGTGGTCAAGTCTGCATGGTATCAGATACGTCTAATTAATGCTCGTGAAAACATGGTGCTTGCTTGAGAAGCTCATTAATGTTGTAAAAGTAATGTCACTGGGTATGATTCCAAGGACAGTTAAAAAAAAAAAGTTTGTTTTTTAAAAAAAGATGAATTTCATAGCAACAGAGCACCGGTTTCCTATAGCTCCAAAGAGAGACGCTGAGGTGGATTATTAAGACGTGAGTTTTGAACACTAAGACCAGGAAGGAGAGATCAGATGGAGTCAGAGTAGGTCAAGCCGGCATGACAAGGAACATACCAAAAACATCACATCCGAGCTTCCGTTAAGAAACTGACATCACACTGATTTTGTTGAGGTCAAGAGAGAGAGAGATGGGCTGGATACTGGTATAAATAGGCCAGGTTATATCCAGAGAGCACTGCTGCTTTAATAGATACCAGGGTAAGAAACATTAGAGGGGCTCCAAGTTTTGCCTCTAGTTCTTCTCCTAGTTCAGGATTCCAGAGTCGGAGCTGGTGCCTTTCAGTGGAAAGGGGGGCACACGGGGCGGGGGGCACACGGGGAGAGCTGCCACTGCCGTTACTCCCCGGAGAGAAGCCAGTGCATATGGGAATGGGTTTAGCTTCACTCTCTAGAGAGGAAATTCCTATGGCAGCCCGGAACATATTATCTAAAGAATTAATGGACAATACAATCCTGTCAAAGACAATAAGACGAGGTAACAAAGGTCTAAAAACACAATGGCTAATAGATTAGAGAAACCCCCAGAGGTAAGTCTCACTCAGAAAAATCACTGGGCTTTTTGCAACCAGCATTAGACAAATATTGAGCATCCCTGAGGAGGCAGGAACTGCTATAGACACTGGAGAGAAAGCTGTGAACAAGAGAACTAAGACCCTGTGTACATTCTCATGGTGGGAGCAGACAGATAATAAAGAATCAATTATTAAAATTATACCTTTATGATGATTGCTATAAAGACAATCAAACATGGTAATACGTAGGGATGGACTGAGACTATACCAGACTGGGTGGCAAGAAAAGGCCTCCCTGATAGGGTATCATCTGAGCTAGGATGTCAACAGGAAGGAAAATCCAGCCCATCTGAAGGAATGAAGAACATTCTTGGGAGAGGCCTAATGTTAGAAAGGCTCCCTGTGGACAAGGCTGGTATTTCTAAGGTACAGAAAGAATAGTTATATGACTAAAATATACCGAGAGAGGGATGTAAAGCCTAAGCCATGAGATCAGAGAGAGAGATAAACAAGAACCACATCCTGCAAAGCTTTCTGCACTGGAACGGGGCAGAGTGACATACTGATTTGTTTAGAAAGACCACGCTGGCTGCTACTCAGAAAAAGAGTATAGTACAAGTGGGGTGACCAGAATGGAAGTTCAGAAACCAGATAAGAGGTGACAGTGAGGGAGAGTCCAAGAAGTTGAAATTCACTGTAATCCCTCCCACCATGCAATAGCCCACTGTAAGATGGGGGGGCATTCATGAGTCAGAAGCAGCACAGATTTAAAAAGCACAGAAAAAAAACAAAAATACTGGGGATATAGCAAAGGGACACGGAAGCCAACCTGAAAGAGCTCCCAATGGCCAAAGCCAGAGCAGTCTGAGCAACCAAATAATAATAACAATGATAAGAATCATACACTCTCGTATCTGAATCCAAGTGTCAAATAAGTATCCAGGAGTCCATAAGGCCTATAAATGTGGTTGAGTAGATAATAAATTGGATGGAGGGAGGGAGGCAAGTCTCCAGGACAGAATTCCAAATAATTCACATAAATCCTCCTCGTTCATGAAACTGGAATTTCACTCCCACCTCTTGAGTGTGGGCTAGCAGAGCTTGGCCAGGTGACGGAAGTTAGTGTCATCCATCAGTCACGTGTCAAGTGGACAGCAGGTGCCCTGGGTGACATGTGATGAAAGTGGCAGTTTGCCTTCATGATCTTCCTCCCCCAAACCCATAATCCTCATCTAATCATGAGAGAACATCAGACGAGCACAAACTGAGGAATGTTCTAAAAACACCTGACCGTCAAGGTCATGAAGGACAAGGGAAAGCTGAGACCCTGTCACAGTCCAGAGGAGGCTAATGAGACAGAACATGGCACCCTGGGTGGGATTCTGGAACAGAAAAAAGACATTAGGGAAAAGACTGAATAACATTCCATTTTTATTCACGACATCTGAATGTAGCATAGAGTTTAGTTAATAATAAATAAATATGCCAGTGTTCATTAGTTGTGCCAAACATGCCACAAAAATATATGGTGTTAACTGGATTCAGGGTATGTAAGAACACTCTATACTCTCTTTACAAGATTTCTGTAAATCTAAAACTATTGTGAAATTAAATGTTTATTTTACTTAAAAAAAAAAAAAAAAGCTTAGCAGTCTTGGATTGGTCCCCATTAATAGAAGTATGGTTTTTGGAAAGTGGGAGTCTGGAGTCACCTCAACTCAGTGTCACTGGCCTGTTCCCACAGTACAGTGGGAAACCCAAGGCACCATACTTGGAAAAGGATGCAGACAGACTGCTCTGGAAACAAATGTGACCAGACTGGACCGGGCATTAAAGTCAAGTCATACCAGATGCAACGAAAAGTACTCAGTATGCTTAACTCAGAAAACCCAAAGACACAATAACTATCTCAAAATACGTAAAGGGTTATGATAAGGCATAAGAATTGGACCTGTGCCTGAATCTCAGGGTACAGAATTGGGTCAAGATGAAGGGAAAAGGACAAATAAGAAAATGCCCATTCACAAAAAGGAAGAACCTACCATACACCTGTAATCACCTGCCCTGGGAGGCAGCAGGGAGCCTACGCCATAGTGAACACGCAGGGCCCTTCAGGAAAGACGTGGTCCAGGGTGTTGCAGAGGAGATGAGCATTGGAACAACAATGGGCTTGCTAGACAGTAAATACTAAAATGTAATGCTGTCTTGCTTCTCCACCAGCAATTTAAAATGACAGGAAAACACTGGCTCTTAATCCATGTTGCCCTATAGTATTTCTGCACTGCATTCACTTTTAAATTTTATTATTAATAAATAGTTTTATTTACTTATTTAGTTCATCTTTTAGAGATAAATTTTAACCGTAGGTAGACCTTCAAATCTATTATTACAATCATGTAGAATAATATGTCCCTGTAGCTGCAGCCCAGACTCTGCATTTGAGTTCAAGATACATCTATCCAAGTGCTCATTTGACCTCTCCATGGGATTGTCTAATAGGCATTTCCAACCTAACGAGTCTAAAATAAAACTCGTGATTTTCATCCAAACCTGCACCTCTCTCAGTCTTCCTCATGGCAGGAAATACCACCAACCTGCACCTCATTTCCTTCCTCTACCCCTCATTTCTATTTCACTAGCATGGCTTATGTTTAATTAATCATCTGCTTCTCCTAAATCACAACTACCACCACTAGTTCAAACTAGGACTTTCTGAACAATTGCAACTGCTCTTTAACTGGCCTCTCTGTTGCCCCTGTAATTTATTATCCACAGAGCAGCCAGAGGAGGAGACTAGAAAGACACACACACACACTCATGCCCTTCTTGACACTCTCCTTTATCCCAGCATGTTGGGAGGCTGAAGAGGAAGGATCACTTGAGACCACAAGTTCAAGACCAGCCTTGACTAAATAGTGAGACTCTACTTTCTACCAAAAGGAAAGAAAGGGAAAAACCTCAAAAGGAAAGAAAGAAAAGAGAGATTCTAATACCTCACTCTGTGTTCTGGCTCTTGTCAACCTCTCCCAACTCTTCTTGCCATGCTCCTCCTTGCCAATACTCCAACTACTTTAGCATTCTCTCTGCTCCTCCATAACCTCAAGTTCATTTCTTCCTTGGAGATACTGCATGATGAACTTCTCAGTCTGCCTAACATGTTTCCCCCTGATCTTCCAATGTCTGCCTCCTTCTTGTTCTTCTACGCTAGCTATGAAGCTCTCTGCATGGTGCTTTTTATTCACTGACATCTTCTTGTTGCCTGGTGTATGTCTGTGATGCTTTTGTCTGTAGTTTTCTGAGAACAGGAACCTTGTACAGACATTTACAAGTGTAGCCTCAGCACCCAGAACAGGGCCTGAAATGTAACAGATAGTCAATAATTTTTTGTTCAAGAAACTAGTAATTTTTTTTTATTAAATCATAGCTGTGTACATTAATGCAATACAATGTGCTAGTTTTACACACTATCTGAAATGCTTTCATCAAACTGGTTAATAAAGCCTTCATGGCATTTTCTTAGATATTGTGTTTATATTACATTTATATTCTACCCCTAGTAAATTTCACATTTTAAGAATAGAACGACAGATGACAGCCTCTTTCATTTGGCTAGAAATCTTCTTAAAGTGATTTTTTTTTTTTTTGAGTTAGAGTCTCACTTTGTCACCCTTGGTAGAGTGTCATGGTGTCACAGCTCACAGCAACCTCAAATTCTTGGGCTCAAGGGATCCTCTTGCCTCAGCCTCCTAAGTAGCTGAGAAGACAGGTGCCCACCACAATGCCTGGCTATTTTTAGAGACAAGGGTCTCACTCTGGCTCCCGCTAGTCTCGAACTCCTGAGCTCAAGCAATCCACCCACTTCAGCCTCCCAGAGCACTAGGGTTACAGGCATGAGCCGCCACCACGCCCAGCCCTAAAGTGAGCTTTTCTAAATGTTGAAGACATATGACTAATCTTCTAAAAGCATAACTAACAGTAAGTTAAATGACACTTATCTACCAATCTTCTTCTCTGTTCCTCAAATTGTCCCTTGCACACCCCTGTTTCCATATGAATGCTTAACTCTTTCTATGACTGAAGGAAATTCTCCGGAAGTATTTCTTAACTCCTAACATTATCTGTGTAAATATTATCAGCTGTGAAAATATTATCCATTTTTAAAGACCCAATCCCCAGGGTAATTCCCTTTGACACATTCTTTGATTGCAAAATTATTATGTATCTTATGTGTACCTACCATACTTTGCTCCTTAATGATGGCACTTATCTAAATGAAGGGGCTGGATACTAGACATAAGAGTTTCCCAAAGTATGTTCATTAGAACACTAGAAGTTGAGATAATTAGTAAAATTCGCATTAGCTTGGGAAATATTGCAGAACATACCCACTTTCAGAGATTCTCAATGCATAATAATGAAGCTGTGGTAAAGTCTCACAGTAAGTAGTGTGTGGGGTTGAACTTGTAACTCAAACTTCTTTTCCACTGTCACCAATCATTTTTAAAAATACACACATACATATATACATACATATACGTACATGCATATGTATATATAACTCAGTGTGTATGTGTAAATAGACACTTTATAAATGGTTAAATGATCACCTGACCTAAAGAGTAAATAAGAGCATGATTTTACAAGTTGGCAAGTTAGCGGACTTGAATTATAACAACTGGCCTCCAATAGTTATTAGAGAAATGACTGCTTAGAACACACAACTAACTCTCTCTGGGCCTGCACTTCCCCAGGTCTGCAATAGAATTGACTATAACTACCCTAGCACAGGATAAGAATTGGACAAGAATGGCATGGTGATTGGGATCTTGTAGGCACTTTATAAGTGATAAGTGCCACTAGAATAATAATAATTTGCATTGCTGTTTTACCTTAGTGAGATAAAGAATCTTAGATGTTCACTTGGAAATCTCCCACGAAGTCTGGGAGGTATCACGCAAAGAGATCTAAGGGTTTTCAAACCCAATGCTTTGAGCAGAACATGGCCCAAACATATTTTGATTGTCTGTCCCATGGTCTTGAATGCTTCAGACCCCTTACTATCCCCATTGTGTTACATAAAGCTCAACCAATAGACAGACATTATCTGCTTTGTGCTCTGAGTCATTAGAAGGTGCAGCCACTTTGACAGATGTACTCCACTAATATTTATTGGATTGCTTGATCGCAACAGACTCTGACTTCCTTCAATTCTTACCCAACAGAAACCATATCCCCACAAATAGTATTTAACATGCAACTCCTTAGAAAGAGTGGCTTACTAAACCAACAGGTTATGTCTTTAAAATCTAAGGTATAAAGTAGAATGTATAGTTTGAAAAAATCTTCACTCTGACCTGAGCCTTCCCCCTCTGCTTCATCACTGAGATGGTCCACAGCGGCTGCAAAAGTTCAGAGCAGAAAGGTGTCCCCTGGGACTGGCCACTAACGCCCACTCCCAGAGGGTGGGAGGCACTCGTATGTGGAGACGCAAGACTAATGACCTTGAAAGGGCCATTTCACCCTGGAGATTCTATGAAATCATTGGAATTTAAAATAAAGCACCAAAAAGAACTTGGAAGAGATCATCAAGGACATCCTCTGCTTCGTGGAATATTTTTATATTTCTAGGTTCGATCTTAAAGGGTGAAGGCTTAAGCTGTGAGAGAAATTGATGGGTTAGAGGGCAAGAAAGCTTAGGGGGAGAAAAGAGAAAGGAAAAGAAAAATCTGGGGATAAAGGAATTTATGCCCTCCCAATTAACCTTACCAAGGACCTCAAAATTCCCAAGGCAACCAAGATTCTACCTTTCTTTCTTTTGTTTTCAAATATGGAATTTTCCTCAGGCCTAATGTTAGAATTGAGCATATTCTTCCTTTGATTTATGAGAACATTCAGGGAATATAAGGTCATGAAAGTTAGCAAACCAGCTGGCTTCAATGCAAAGTAATTAAATAGAAAGTCTTAAAAACTTAAAATCCTTACTAGCCTTGTTTCAGAAGAATGTTAAATTTATTTTCCTTTGCATTGAAAGTACCCTTTTCTTATATTTTTCTTAAATATTTATTCTAGATTTACATTAACCTTTCTCTGATGACAGGAGTGGACCTAATTCAGAAAAATTACAAAAGACTAGAAATTAGAGCTCTGCATTTGTACTTAAAACTACTGATGGAGAAGCACATTTCAAGAAGCATAAGGTTAAAGGAATTAGGTAACTATGAACACCTCTTAGTTTAGAAAAGCAAAGTTAAATGTGGGAATTTTTTTTTTCTTGGAAAAAAAACACCACGATGATTTGAAATAAGTAATCCAAAAATAAAAAAAAATCTGACTTCTCAAAAAGTTGAGCAAAAGCGCATGTTTAAGTGGCTCTGTTCCACTCCTGAAAACAATTTAGTCAGAGTGGCATTAAGCTGTATGTTTATATGTCATCCCTGTATTAGGTAAAATACTTAAACCAAGCATTGTGCTATTCTATTTGTTTCAATGCCTTTTACACTCTCCTCAACTATCCTAAGATAGCACTTAGGAATACCTCATAGACAAGGACTCACCCAGAAGAGCCCCTCTGGTTCCAGGTTTTCGATTTCTTTGTAATATGCATATTCAGACACTCATGGTTAGTGTTTTTCCAGGAAAAATGATGATTTGAAACTATGCTCTTGCAGGTGTGATCCTGAGCACATTCAGACAAGCAAACCACTCCTCTCTCCGGCAGCCAGGAAACAGGGCCAATTTTGGGTAAATGGACATGATAGCCAATTAAAGGAAACCAACTGGTAGCAAGCTTAGATGGCCAAACAAGAGCCAATTTTCCGTGACTTCTGCTTGCAGGACCAAGGCCTGCTTTACTAGAGTGGCTTTAGGTGCTGGATCTCCATCAGCGTCTGCCTCTCTCTGATTCAGCATGACATAATAGCTCTTTCCGTTTTGAAAGCTGAGTGTTTCCATTTTCTTGGATGCTATTGAGATCCAAGAGCAAGAAAGACTTGCCACATTACATTTCTCCAAATAAAACCATAGGGTAGTCAAATTAATCTAATTATCCGTGACCCAATTTGATAATACTGCTAAAAGCAACGTTGGAGAGGGCTTCTCTAGAGTTAGACTCTTTGTTTCCTCATTCATTCTCTTGGTTTATTAAATTGGCTGAGAAAATACCTCTCCGCACCAGAAATGCACCTGTTTCGGTATGCCGTGAATAAACTTGAACTACGGTAAAAGCGCGCTCTGTCTACTGGCATTTGAAAAATCTAACGAGGAGGGAACAAATTGTC